>JAQQZX010049955.1:0-13397 GCA_030068355.1 Notoglanidium maculatum | reverse complement strand
GTTCTGTATCTCTACACAGGCATAACCTGGTTCAGACCGGTTGTTACAGCTACACAGACAGTTTCTAGTTTCCCCTAAGATAGTGTTAAAGTTTTGACTACAGATATGCTCCACGTCCTTGACGGTAAGAGGAAAACAGCGCCAATGGATGAAAACAACTTATACAAGAGAAATTTAACACACAATGTAACACACACACTGGGATAACATATTAATTTCCATGACATTTTCCCCCTTTTATCCTTAAGATAAACTAAATAAAGAAATTAATGTAGAAACACAGAGAAACTCATTCGACATCTGCGCTGAGAATTCTGTAACGATTCAACTCAGTACTTCACAAGAGTGTGATATGAAAAATGCACAGTTCTGTTTTTTCGAGGGAAAAGAACCCTCAATATTTAAATGAAAAATAGTTCAGTAATCAGGTAAATCTTAAAGTTCTTGTATATTCTTGGCCCTAGTTACATATCCTCATCCTTAAAAGAGCAATCGAAGTCCTCGTCAGGGATCTGAGGCCAATCAGGAAGTGTCTCTGTCCGTATCTGAACAAGTTGGTATGTGGGTTGCATGTGGGTTACGATTAGGTTTTTGATCACAGAAGCGCAGCACTGGCTCAGACAGGAAGCCACTAGGCACAGAAGCAATAGTGTGATCAGTACAGGAGCACACACTGTAATGAGCCATGACCCCCATTGCCCAAACACGCCGCTCAGCCATGCAAACCACGAGTTATCTGCTTGTGGTGGTTCACGTACCGTCTGTCTCATGTGAGCGATGATATCTGTGATGTTGTTGTGGTTGTCAGGAATGTGAAAACAACATGAGGTGTTAAATAGCTTACAGACCCCACCCCTTTCTGCCAGCAGTATGTCCAGTGTTAATCTATTCTGTATGACCGCCATACGTACTGAGCTTAACTCATCGTTGAGAAGGGTCAGTGCGATTTCTGTTTCATTGGTGAGTTTCAAAACTTGCCAGGCCATTAATCTTATTTAGTGCTGCTGTTGTTCCCCCTCCCAGCAATAGGGACCAACCCACATTTGCTCCTGGGGTCGTCCATGGGTCTGACAAGAAGTACCCATTGTATTACGTAGGTGCTTTTCTTCTCTGCCAGGGGAGGCTTGTCTCGGATGTAAAGGGGTTATCTTCGAATATGCCTAGGCCAGGAGCTACCATGGCTGGATAGCAGCATCCGGACCAGTTCCAGTCTGGGGGTATGTGCGTGTATGCATGAGTGCCACATACCCACTTTATGACTGGGGTTGACCAAAGTTGAGTGAACAGACAGCTAAAGACTGCAATTCCGTTTTGGTGATGAATCTCACAGGAGGGGTAATCGTTACCTGTATTATTACTCTTGATGTGCACATATGTCTTACATGTGGAATTTCCCAGTGTCCTCATCCCGGTAGAACAGATACAAACATCTCCAATGGCGGGAGGCACCCGGTAAGTGCCGTTGTTGGTTCAGAGCTTCTTGGGTAAGGGAGCAATGCAATCAGTCCCCGGGGGTAGCAGTCTTTTCCCGTGCCACTCGTACAGTTTGGTGCGATCTCGCTCCGGTCCCTCCAGTATGTGGCTATATGAAGCATCTTCACTACTATTATTGGGGCATGACAGCCACTGTTACTCGCATTTGGGGACGAAGCATTTATGTTCATCATTGTGGCAGTATGATTGTCCAGGGGCACCATGGCCCAACTGGAATGGAGTGATTGACAAATCCAGCAGGATCTTTCTACTGATGGTTCAGGTTCCTCCGCATCTCCAATGCGAGGGCACAAGCTGCATTACCATTGCACTTACTCATGCTTGTCTCTAGGGATGCGAGAGGCGTGGACTGAGCTCCCAGCATGCTGAGGAGCAGTAGGAGTGCTGTTAGTGGAGCCATATTGGGCATGTTGGTCTTGTCGTGGGATTAAGAGATCTGCCTCACCCTGGGGAAAGCACTATGGGCAGCGTCTCGCGTGTCCAAACAGTTTGCAGAAACCCTTACGAGGGGCCCAGCACTTACTCATGTGATCTTCACCAGGTGACTTTTCACTCTTCTTGACAGATATCGGTGCTCGGAGTGCAGGCACTGCCCTTATGCACTCCTCCCACCTCACTGGAGCTCCGAGAAACCTGGACTTAAGCGGGGAACAAGGGCCCCACCCACGACGTTCTAACTTTTGTTAGAATAATGTCTGAGGTGTTGGTATGGTGATGAGTTATGTCCCTTTGGACCCACCTAGTTGCTCGCAGATGATCATCGACGTGGTTATTGGTGATAACAGAGATGATGGCTAATACCGTTATTGTTGTGTGAGATGCGTAATGTTCGCCCAGGGATGCCTTTGTATTAATAAGTCCTTTGCTATCACCAATGGCTCCCTTCCGTATGATTTCTTTTCTCTGACTGCTACTACTGCGCTCTGACACGTGCTGATCTCTGTCAGTGACACTGGTTGTAGGTGTAGGGCTGCTTTCTCTCTAAGACCCTCGTGAATGGCGGCCCACAAACTCATATTATTGCTGCTTGCTCATGCTCACGTTGTCCAGTCGCTCTGATGGCTCTGGGACTCTCCTGCAGTGTCTAGAATGGACCCACGTGGCTCTGCCACTCGTCTTGACGGCTGTATGAGTGGTGAGAAGGATCTGGAAAGGTCCTGTCCACCTAGGTTTATTCCACTTTGTCCTCCTGAAGTCTTTGATCATCACCCACTCTACAGGCTGGAGGTCGTGAAGCGGACCCCCTGCTGGTGCTAGGAGTGCTGCCTTTACCTGCTTATGGATGGAAGAGAGAGCAGAGGACAAGGATGTACAATAATCAAGCATAGCATCCTCACACAGTGCGGTTTCAGGGAAAGGTGTTTTCACAGGTCCAATTCCTGTATTAGGAGGTCGTCCAAACAGAATCTCGAAAGGGCTGAGGTTATGCTTAGGTCTCACATACATTCTCATTTGTGTCAATGTGAGTGGAAGTATCTTAGTCCACCCCAACCCAGTCTCCTCGCATGCTTTACTCAATTTACTCTTTAGTGTGCCATTTTCCCTTTCCAATGCTCCCCCACTGGCTGGGTGGTAGGCTGTTGTGTTGTTTTACATCAATACCTAAGTATTCGCCTATTTGTTTTAGGGCTGCACTAACAAACTGTGTGCCGTTATCGTTTCAGATCTTGCTGGGAATTCCCCATTGTGGGATTATATCCCTTAGTAATGCTTTTGCCACTGCATCAGTGTCTTGTTTCGCTGTTGGAAACGCTTCTACCCACTTTGAAAACATGTCGACTATTACCAGACAATACTTTTTCCCTTCACTTGGGGTCTGTAGGTGATCAAATGGCCTTTCTGGCATGGAGTGAGCTGCCTGGACTGTGTGTACCTCGCCCTATGTTGTGTTTTGCGCACGTGAGACAATTTTTACAAAAACTTTGAGAGTAATTAGAAAAGCCCTTAGTGAACAAATGCTTGTTCACCTCTGCTATCATTCCCCCTTTTGACACATGTGTCTTCCCATGTGTCAACTTAGCATAATAGGGAAACATACACTTGGGCAAGCAAGGCCGGCCCTCTGGGCACATCCATAACCCCTGCTGTAGTGTACAACCTGCTTTTCGACAGAGGGCCTTTTCCTCAGGCGTGGCCCGCATTTGGAGTTCTGAAACCTGTAAGGAAGGAGTGACATTAGTTTGGACACAGCATGGTTCAGATGGCGTGTTGCCTTGTGCTGCCCACTTGGCAGCTGCGTCCACTCTCGCATTCCCTAAAGAGATTGAGTCAGGCTTGTTACTATGGGCAGAGCACTTACACAGCTATCACTGACGGGAGCTGGATAGCGTCGAGGAGGTCAGACACGAGCTGGTGATTTGCAATGTGGTTACCAGAGCTAGTCAGAAAATGTCGGTGCTTCCATATGGCCCCAAAATCATGGACCACCCCAAATGCGTATCTGCTGTCAGTAAAAATGTTCACAGATTGGTTAGCAGATAATTTACATGCTTCAATGAGAGCCAGGAGCTCTGCAGCCTGTGCTGACAAATTAGATGGGAGTGTCCCGGCTTTCAACACCTTGTGGTCCGAAACCACCACATACCCTACTTTGTTCTTACCTGTGTCTGGATCTCTCGACACTGATCAGTCCACATAGAGCACTAAGTCTGGATTTTGCATCTGCTCATCCTGCAAATCAAGTCTGGGAGAACACAGGTGGTTAGTCAACGCTACACAATCATGAGGTTCTCCATCATTCACGGTAGGAAGTAAAGTGGCAGGGTTAAGAACAGTACAATGTTTAATTGTAATGTTTGGCATGTCAAGTAAGACTGTGTTATACTTCAGCCACCTCTGTGTCGACAGGTGAGACGTTCTCTGTTCCAGCAGAAGCAGGGAGACGGCATGAGGAACTAATAGGGTAAGTTTTGCGTACCCTACCACATCTCTGGAGGTTACTACCGCTTTTTCTGCCGCCGCAACTGCTCTCAGGCAGAGAGGAAGTCCGGCTGCTACAGGATCCAATTTGCCTGAAAATTAGGCTACCGGTCTCAGCTTGTCTCCGTGTTTCTGCAACAGAACAGAGGTAATGCAACCCTTCTTTTCATCAACAGTTTACACAAATGGTTTCTGTCGATCAGGCAAACCCAGAGTGGGTGTGGTCTGTAATGCCTGTTTTAAATCTGTAAATGCCTGCTCTGATTCTGAGGTCCACTCTACTCCAGAGGAGGCTGTTAGACCTGGTGCGTGGGCTATATCTCGCAGAGGTGCCTTGAGCACTGATTAGATGGGAATTAAGGCATTGCAATATGAACACATTTCCAAAAAGGAAAGAACTTGTTTTTTCGTGACTGGTTTAGGAATTTTCCGAATTGCTAATGTTCTGTCAGCAGAAAGTCTTTTGCCTTCCCTTGTTATATCATGTCCTAAGAAATGGACTTCTTTCTTGACAAACTGCAACTTTGCTAAACTTGCTTTGTGGCCTTCTTTGACTAGGTGTTGCAAGAGTATGGGTGGGTTTTCCTCTCTGTCCCTACATTCACAGTTCATACCACAGTTACATTGTCTATTGGGCTTTTGGCTTGCGTGTTCCTGTCTAATGTTGTCTTGTGTTTGTACATGGTGTTCGTGTTCCTGTCTACAGTGAGCTGCCTTTAACGGTTGGTGTGTATATGTTGTCCTCACCCGCTCTCTGTGTCCCCATTCCATCCCTCCGCCCATCAGTCTGCCTGTTCATGGGATCTTTTGCAGGACCTTCCATGAGGGCAATTCCTGATGAAATGTTGGTCGCTTCCACAATTAAAACAGGTGTTGTCTTGTCCCAGCGGTGCTCACCCAGGAGGTTCAAATCCTCTTCCTCTACCTCTTCCTCGTCTCCCTCTGCCTCTCCCTCTCTGCTCGTAGGGGTGTGCTTCTTGGAACATAGTCAATGTGGCGGCATGCATATCCGCCTCCCTTTTCTCAGTTTGTTTCCTCACTTTCTCTTTGAGCATCTTCTGCGCATGTATGGCATGTTGTTCAATCTTTGTCAGATTGGCCGTTTCCCACAGGATGCATTGTTGTCTCTCCAACTGTGCTATGTTAGGCCTAAGACCATTCATAAGGCTGTTCCTGAGGTGTGCTTCCCATGCTCCGGGTGCCGCTTCTCCCGTAGCTAGAGCCGCAGGTTTGTTGATGCCGCGGTGTCTCTCGTGTAGTTCCATGAGTCGCACGAGATACTTGGACACAGATTCGTCCTCTTGTTGATTGCACATCTTTGTCATGTCCATGCGTACGGGGAAGATGACTCCCAGATGGGCATGGAAGTTGTTTAAGTTCTTCACATAAGCTTGGTTTGCATTATCAGTCCAGTTAGGGTGTGTGAGTTGCAGATCCTGACTGGGCCAGTGCTGTGATATTTTTGCCCAGTCTACACCCTTCCTCGTCATGAGAAGGCGTCTCAGTTCATTCATGGTAGGTATGAATTCTCTGCAAAATATCAACAGTTCATCACCGAATTTATGACCTCCCACTTCATGAACATTGGTCATACTCTCCTTTATGTTACCCAAAGTCCATGGCCTGTGTACGAGGATTGGCCCATCTGGGCCTGCCACTTCGATCATAGGCAGTACTGTGACTGGATTCACATCTCCTCCACCTGCAGCTCGCACTGGGGCACCCATCATTCTTCCTTCCTCCTTCCTTTATTTCGTGCCCATTTGTGTATGTGGTGGGGAGGAGGAGGGTGGAGTTGAGGTCTTGGAATGACTGTCAGTGTATTCAGGAGGGGTGGGCAGAGATGGGTAGAGGTGAGGTTCTGAGGCTCCTCCCTCCTGGGTTGGCTGGCTTGTTCCATGCTGGACAGGATCATTCACAGTCTGCCCTGGCTCTGGACGTCTCGGCGGGGTGGAGTTCAGGTCTTTCTGAAATTTCACACACTGAGAAACAGATGAGGTCCCTGCCTGTCGAGAAGCTCTCTTGTATCCCTCCTGCTGCCAATTGCCAAAAGCCTTCCAATCTGCTAAAAACTTAGGTTTGCCTTCTCTCTTCTCCCTTTCCTCTAGTTTATCTTTTAACTGTTCTATCTGTCTAGTGCAAAAACTTCCCTTATCTGGGAAACCACACTGTTCAACCCAAATATTAAATTGAGCCACAATGTCCATGCCATAATTAGTTTTCATGTATGAAATATTTGGACTGTCAAATGTACATTTTGTTCTCAACTTTAGATGATTAGATTTTGGGGTTTTACACTGACCTTTACCCATGATGTATTTATTCAATATATATCACATACATAGATTTATATGCAACAAAGTTTCAGCAATTAAAGCCACCTGCACACACTCACTCGCTCTCTCTCACACAGCAGAATTCAAGGTCACACACCCACATGCACACACACTTTCTTCCACATAACAGAGCACACAAATGGAGAATATCTGCACAGACAGAAAACCTTCAAACAATATCCGGATATTTTACACAACAAGGAGATTCTGTAAGGATGAGCAACTATTGTAAAACTCATGTAAATATAGAATCTGTTCATGTATGATTATTATAATAATTTTTGCCTTTAAGGGGAATAGAACTTCATTCATGCACCAACATTCGCTCAGCGCATTCCGCTGGCGTACCGGTACGTCTTCCCTACACCGTTATACACGTCTGTATGCGGTCTTAATTTTTCTCTGGAAATTAAGAAACCCCTAATCCTCAGGCGAATTAGGAACCCTCCAACCCTCAGGCAAACTGGGAAACCCTTACCCACATGCCACAGTGAGTGGCGAAACGTACAGCACTTCGTAAGTTTTAGTTTACGTATGACATTTTACATGCGCCCCACTACTGTGATGTTTCTTTCCTTGCGACCTGTTGGTGCCTGCGTGTCTCTCCACGTCCCCTTTTACTTCACTTACACCAATCGTACTTCTTAATGAACTATACATACATACATATAAAGCTTTCCCAATCTTATCTAGCAAAGGAATAGAATCTCACTCAGTCTCTGAGGATGTCCTGGACTGCAGCGGACTGCGGGCCAGCGAAAGAACTAACCACCCTTCCGTCAACTATGGAGGTTAAGGGATGAAATACAGAATTTCCTTTCGCAAGTGTCCTCCGGTCACTCCATCACCGGCATCCACAGAAACCATGCGGTCCCATCTGGAGTGCCAAATTGTGGTGGAAATTACAGAACAAAACAAAGACTGAGGCAGTCCTTCGAGAATCTCTTTTATTCTATAAGATAGGACAGAGAGCAACGCAGAGCTGCAAACAGAAAGGTAGAAAAAGGAAAGAAGAAGAACCCCCTCCCTCTGTTAGTGGCAGTTTTTATAAAACCTTGATATCTTATTCTGTATCTCTACACAGGCATAACCTGGTTCAGACCGGTTGTTACAGCTACACAGACAGTTTCTAGTTTCCCCTAAGATAGTGTTAAAGTTTTGACTACAGATATGCACCACGTCCTTGACGGTAGGAGGAAAACAGCGCCAATGGATGAAAACAACTTATGCAAGAGAAATTTAACACACAATGTAACACACACACTGGGATAACATATTAATTTCCATTACACCATCGTCCCGCTGCACTCACACCCATCATGATGAAGTGCTTCAAGAGGCTCATCATGAAGCATGTCAAGACCCTGCTGCCTCCCTCACACACTTGGACAACAAGGACACATATGTACAAATGCTGTTCATAGTCTGTCTGGATTGGGAACAGTATCTCCAGCACCACCACACTGAGCACTGGGGCCCCCCAGGGCTGTGTGCTCAGTCCACTACTCTTCACTCTGCTGACTCACGACTGTGCAGCAATGCACAGCTCGAACCATATCATCAAGTTCGCCAATGACGTGACCGTGGTGGGTCTCATCAGCAAGAATGATGAGTTGGCATACAGGGAGGAGGTATAGCAGCTAACGGACTGGTGCAAAGTCAACAACCTGTCTCTGAACATTGACAAAACCAAAGAGATGATTGTTGACTTCAGAAGAGCACGGAGCGACCACTGTCCACTCAACATCAAAGGATCCTCTGTGGAGATTATCAAGGGCACCAAATTCCTTAGTGTTCACCTGTCAGAGAACCTCTCCTGGTCCCTCAACACCAGCTCAATAGCTAAGAAAGCCCAGCAGCGTTGCTACTTCCTGCGAAGGCTGAGGATATCCCATCTCCCACCACCCATCCTCACCACCTTCTATAGAGGGACTATTGAGAGCATTCTGAGCAGCTGCGTCACTGTCTGGTATGGAAACTGCACCGTATCAGACCGCAAGATCCTACAGTGGATAGTGAGAACAGCTGAGAAGATCATCAGAGTCTCTCTCCCCTCCATTACAGACATTCACCACACACGCTGCATCCACAAAGCCACCAGCATTGTGGAAGATTCCACACACCCCCTGGCAAGAGGTACCGAAGCATTTGGGCCCTCAATGCCAGACTGTGTTGTGTGTTTCTTCCCCCAAGCCATCAGATTCCTGAACACTCAGGGACTGTACTGACACACACACAAACAAACACACACACACACAAATGTATTCATCTACAATTTTTGCACATTTAATTTGGATTAGCGCTGCACTTTCTTGTCTTTTGATGTCTGCACTGTTTGCACTGTTTGCAGTGTTTGCACATTTGCACACCTGCACTTTATGTTGTCTTTGCTATGTTTGCACATGTTTGCACACATGCACTTTATGTTGTCTTATGTTGTCTTCTGTTGCAGACGTGCACTTTTGTACTTCTGTGTGGTCTTATATGTAGCACCTTGGTCCTGGAAAAATGTTGTCTCGTTTCACTGTGTACTGTATCACATGTAGATGGTTGAAATGACAATAAAGCCTTGAACTTGAGCTTGAACACCTGGCCTTATGCAAACCCACAATGTGACCATATCAAACTCTGTAAAGTGCTGGTAATGCTGTCTAATGCATCTACAGGCATTCTCTGTGTCTGGTGACTAGACATGCCAGCTCACTGCAAATCGAATCAGTCACATCTCTGGTCTGCGCATGTACCAAATTACATCCAAATTGGATCATTCCTTCTTGTTTTTTTGTCACTGAGTGTATATGAGAGAGAGAGTGTGAGAGAGAGATAGAGAGAGAGAGAGAGAGCTCAAAATTTATGTCTAGATACGTATTTTAGTATTGTCTATTTATCTTTGTTCATGTGTGATTTACTTCTGATAAAATACTCTTAATAAAAATACTTTTAATAATAAGATTTTAATAAAATCTCCAACAAATCCATGACAGTCTGCTTTAAAGCACAGAGAGCCTTGAGCCTTTTAGGCTTGATCACAATCTAATTATTCACTTCTATAAGCACATTCACTCTTTGGCAAGCAGGGTTTGTTACTCTGTGGTTAGGTTCACAATTAATTACCATAACAGGTATATAAACAAAACTTTTTTCAAAAATTTGCCTATACACTGTGTTAAATACAATGTTGAATGGTACAGAGATTTATACCAAAATTATACCATTTCTTAAGTCCTAATAATGAGAAATCTATACCTTAGCATTTTAGAATTATCATATAGTTTCTCAAAAAAAATGACAATATTAATGTGGTACAATTGGTTTTACATTTTGGATATGGCATATTTACACCTAAATGGCTAAGAGCGTTTAAACAGAACCTTTCGTATTTATTCTGTATTTGAGTGTTGGTGTGTACAACCAGTAATTGGGTGCACTTAAAATTGTGAACTAGGAGTTGGAGTTCATGGTGGTCATGTTTGTAGAGGTAGAGACAGAGCTGCATTCAGAGAAATGTATGCCAAATTCATTGTTGACAAACAGGTAATCAAATAAAATCATTGTTTTATGTCCCATTTATGTCCCAGCATACACAAATAACTACACATACTGTTTTTGAAGTTTTTTTTAATGCCGGCTGTTTTTGCTTCCTGCCACCATAAGCCTATATGCAAGGAACCATGAATGTAAGTACATACATACAAACATACAGACAGATAGATAGATAGATAGATAGATAGATAGACTTTATGAAAATATTTTGAAAATATATTCATATTTAAACCTGTGAAAATTCCTGCAAATAAGGATTTTAAAAATTGTCATTGTTTAGGGATCTATTTTTGATGCATAATTTCAAAATAACACAATATTAACTGTTGTATTTACAAAGGTCTTATTTTCAGTTGTTTGATTTTAAACAATGTTGAGAAAAGGTGATCAGTACCACACAAAGCATAATGTCTTAAAACATTGAAAAACATTTCATCTCTGAGTCCATAAATCAGTGGACTAAGACTACGTGGTACAATTAAAAAAACAATTAAATTGGAATATTTTATATTCCTCAGTGTCATTTCTTCAACCTTGTAATATGCCATTTCTATATATGGGTTAAAAAACTGCATCATGCACAGAAATAACTGTACCCCATGAAGCACCACAGTTCTGAGACTCTTATTTGTTGATTTTTTTTTCTCAGTGGAAGCAGCTCTGGCTGCAATCATTATTTTGATGTAAGTAAAGACAATGATAATGACCATAAAAAGGAAAAGGATAACATAAATTATGGCACGGCCATGTGCTTGCCATTCTTCCACTAACATTATCTCTGAATTACACACTTCATAGAAGAACAAAGCAGCAGGTGGAGCTTTTGCCCAATATGCTATAGAATTAAACACTGGAATTATAGAACTGAGAATAAATATAATAAGGAACCCATATAATCTGGTCCTTTTTGTGGAAATCTCAGCATGCCTCAAAGGCATGCATATAGCCACATAGCGTTCCACACACATTGCCACCAATGTCAGTGGTGTACAACAGGTGAGAAAATTCTGAATGATAAAACTGAGAGTGCAGATACCCATGTGTATAGGGCACTGGAAATAAGTCCCAATTGATAGCAAGTCACATAACAATATGAAAGCAGTGTCTACAAATAGAGTTTGTGCAAACAAAATATATCGTGTTTCTTCCCTAAATACCTCCTTTTTCAGAAATGTGAATATCATCAAACAGTTTATATAGAGAAAAATCCCAACCAGAACCTGCAACAACAAGATCTTCTCATTCAAAGGCCTTGAAAAATTTAATAGCAAATTATTGCTTGAGTTCGTGTTTGCTCCTGCTCTCTGCATGTCTGTTAAAAATAAAGTATAATATATAAGAAAAAGGTATAACAGACAACACAAAAAAGGACATGGGGGTTAATAAATGACATAGATTGTTGCAGTGTGAGCAAAGCAACATGTGCATGATAACATTGCCAGTATTTATACTGTTCTAGTGCTGATGGAGAAAAAAAATGCTTCAGTGTTCGTTTTGCTGACAGACGTGCCAGTGTTCATGTGTTATAGTATTAATATTTAATGATTTATTTATATATTGATATTTAAATGAGAATAATTTTCTTGTTTTCACTTTTTTCTTACTTTCTCAACAAATAAGAATGATAATAAAAACACTATTAAAATCCCATTATGTAGGATTAGGGGCTCTATTGGCAAAATTGGAATATAACATATATAAGTATATTTTAATTAGTGTACAATTACCTGTAACCTGAAAAATTGTTGTATTTTTGTAAACTTAGAATAAGTCCCATATACAGATATATATATATATATATACATATACATAGGGAGCCGGGCCTCTTCCATTGACTGACCATGTTGCGCAGTTATAGTAGCCCAGAATGGACCTCTAGAGAGCAGCTTCTGCATTTAGCATTTTTATAAGTGGCAGCATGAATCTGGAAGCTATCACTGAAAGAAAGTTTAAGAAAAAAACAAAGGAAGACAAGGAAGAAAAAAGAAGAGAAATATTTGCTTGTGCTGGCTTATAGGTTTGAGAACCCAAATTTCAAAAAGTGGTGGACCAAACTCTATTAACAATGGAAAAAGGAAGGAACCATGAATGTATGTACTTGGAAGTATGGGCACCCGAAGGCCACAGTTCTTATACAAGCATGGAAGGGTAAGGGTAAGGTAGGAGCATTCAGTTGGTTGCAGTCCTACATAGTGGACCTTTAGTGTCATTGTTTGCTCATTAATTGGCAGATACCCATTGTTGAAACATACAGTACAAGCCTAGGAGTCACTCAGGACAATCCTCATATTCCATGAACTACAGTGCCTTGTGAAAGTATTCAACCCCCTTGGTGTTCTTCCTGTTTTGTTGCATTATCTGGACTTTAAATGGCTTTTTTTTTGGGGGGGGGGGTATAAAACTATAAAACTATATAACTACTTTTTTATTTATACATCATGTCTACCATTTTGTTTAGAATCATTGGCCTACTGTTAGGTAAACTTCTGTCCTAGTCTCAAAGTCTCAAAAGGCAGATTTTCCTCAAAAATTGCCCTGTATTTAGTATCACTCATCGTTTCTTCATCCTGACCAGTTTTCTAGTCCCTGCCCAATCAAAAGCATCCCCACAGCATGATGCTGCCACCACCACCATGCTTCATTGTGGGTATAGTGTCCTAAGGGTGATAGGAAGTGTTCATTTTGTGCCACACAAAGTGCCCTTCACATTTATTGGCACCCATTGTGAAGATTAGTAAAAAGGTTAGAAAAAAAACCCACTTTTTGGTGTAGTTTTATCTCACACTGAAAAAATGTGAACAATCCAGCCTTTAATTGAAATAAATTTATTCACAGAAAAACAAATCCCTCATCAAGAAATAATTATTTTCAACAAAAACATGTGCCACAATTGTTGACACTGGAAATTATTGTGAACACAATATAACTGAAGCATGTTTCCCATTTCTTAGCTGCACAGGGTCATCAGTCAGGTTCCACCATATTGAGACTGTCTGTCCATCCATCCATACATTCTCTTCTGCTTATCCGAGATCGGGTTGCGGGGGCAGCAGCTTAAGCAAAGAGACCCAGACTTCCCTCTCCCCGGCCACTTCTTCTAGCTCT
>JAQQZX010049816.1:0-13405 GCA_030068355.1 Notoglanidium maculatum | reverse complement strand
TTTGTTTTTTTTGTGTTTATATATATATATATATATATATATATTTATATATATATATATATATATATATATATATATATATATACACACAAGTTTTATACACACACATATCAGAATCACTTCTAGGCGTCATACTTATTGCTCTGTAGTGTAAGTCACATGTCATTTTCAAGCAAGCATCTGTTACCTCTCTGTCATCTCAAATTCCACCCACAGCTTGTCGTTCATCTGGAAACAGAAGCAGCATTCATTCATTAACTTCATCTTTATGCAGTTATCTTCACATCCATATTTTATACCAGGTTTGTTGTAATAAAAATTCCGTACAACACACACCATGACATTTTGCACATAAACCAATGTACTAAATATAAATTACACTAACATAGGCTGCAGTTTGAAGCAGTCCATAAGCTTTCATATTCACTATATAGAATATTGGGATTTTTTATTTCTGATAAATTCGGTGTGCAATCAAAGTATGTTAAAAGCGGTTATGTATATTAAAGCAATAAGCTGTGAGAGGGTGTGTGTGTGTGTGTGTGTGTGTGTGTGTGTGTGTGTGTGTGTGTGGGTGGGTGGGTGGGTGGTTGTTACAGCAGGGCATTATTGGCATGACATGAAATGTTCAGGTTTACATAATAAAGTACTTACAAAAATATTCACCCCCCTGGACAAATTCCTTTTTCAGTTTCTTCAACACGTTTTATTCAAAATATTCTACCATCTCAAAGGGGTCAATTATTAAATTGGGTTTTTAAAGAGATTAATGATTAAACAAAAGCAAATATTTAAATGCTTACATATAAATAACACAATTAACATTGCCAGTCTTGACACTAAAATGATTTCAATTATTACAATTTTTTTTTAAATTGGTCCAATGATTTTCCCAAGTTTCTGCAAGGATGCAGACAACGTAGACTGAAAGCTCAAGTTTGGTCTAATTAGAGCACCAAATTTAACTCAAAATCGGTGGGTAAAATCCGGTCAATATATGAACTTATTTCAGCAAAGGCTTATTTTGCCATCCTAACGAACAAGTCAGGTTAAAGAAGCATCCTATCTTTTGTCATAAAGAACTGTAAACCTGTAAGCCTTCTCTATCATGACTATTTGGCGGATTGCCAGTTCTGAAATTCCCTGTGCTTATTTTGCAAGACTCATATTTTGGATCTGTTTCTTGGCCATCATGGTGTATTGGTTTCTTACAGCTGCTAACTGAAGTGAGGAAGCTCCAAGACACTTCCTCAATTAAGACATCCACGTGAATTACCTCAACTACACACGAATGAATTTACAAATGTGTCGTTTACATTTTTCCACTTGGACATTACACTGACCTTTCTAAGTTAAATAAATTATGTTTCCAAGTTAAATGGGAAAAAGTAAAATGGGAAAAAGTCCAGGGATGTGTATATTGTTTGTAGGCTATATATAATACAATGCCATTGCTGAGTAAATGCACTTTATCACCGTTATCATTAATCCCAATGAGGTTATGGATTGAAAAATGTAATTGGACAATGTAATTATCATCTTTATTTTACTGAATACTATCAAGCTTGCTATCAAAGTTTCACTTTTGGTTGTAGGATAAATTAAAGGCTTGTCTAGGATCAACTTTCAAATTTCCCGAAAAACATTTCATGCTTTCATGCCTGTGGGATGGATCTGATGTATGCCAAGATAAACCCACAGCAAGAGCACAAAGGAAATCGCTGACCGCAATAATCAGATCTTTTATTTTTTTCTAGGCAGCAAACATTGGGATCAGTGTTAATTTGACTTTTTTTCCAATCTCATGATAATTATATTACCCGCTTGAACCTTCACTCATTTCTGAACTTGTGCATGTTCAATGCTTACCTTATCATCCGTGATGAAGACCTTGGTCTCCTTCTGACCCACTTTGAGGGTACTGATGTCAAACAGAATGCTGGTACATTCATTATCTCTCAATATGTCACTGTCATATAATTTAAGCTCCAGAATATTCTAGCAAAAAAACACGAAAGGCCTCTTAGTTACACCCAAAACATTGTAAATTTGTATACATTATACATTCATTGTTTTCTTTGGCATATAGTATTGTATGGACTTTTAGGCCCTGGTTTCGACACAAAGAATCCAAAGAAGTATTACTAGCAGAACAAGCTTGTGATGGCATCGATGCAGGAAATGTAATGTTATGTGGTATTGCCTTCCCTAAAATGTTACACCTCATGCATGACCTTTTTAAGCCATTTACGGCAAATGGGTGTTTTATGTAAAAGCCACTACACTCTGGACCGGGTTTGGAAATCCATGGGTTTGGGATTGCTGTGTGTACACAAAGAATATGTCAGGAGAAATATTAAATTATAAAACAGGAAAATAGGAAGGAAAATAGGAAATAGGAAATAGTTATATGAAAATCCTTAATGATGGGGTTGTACTACCATTTAGAAGTTGACTGTTTTCCTATAACAACATATCCAAACTGTTTCATTCCTTGTATTCCACAGCAATTAGCCAGCGATTGGAATTTGCTTTAATTAAAATGCTTTAAAATTTATAGTAATATTTAATGATGTAGAATGTCTGTAAAATAAATTAGTTCCTCTTATACTTAAGTTACAGAAAAAAACCCTGATTTTCCATACCCAGCCTCTCTTCTGTTTGTTGAAGATAATAAGACAAAAAAAAATGCAGCTTGTAGTAATGATTGAAAATTGCTCAACACTTTCTGTTCAATCAGATTTGAGAATTCAACAGCACTGTGGCAGAAGATAATTCAGGAGTACCTGAATATTGTTATAAGGTTTACTAGATCAGGCTTGGGACTAATTTCAACAGATTGGAAAATTACCAGGCATAGACTTGAAACCCACAGAGCCTGCTGACTCACCTTCACCTGGCTGTAGGCACGGAAGAGGAAGGTCTCGTTCCACTCAGGCGTCTTGGAGTTATTGATTGTCCTGGTTCTCAGAGTACAAGCCGAGGCTGTGGGAAGGTGCAGGGTCACATAGAGGTCAGGCTGGGAAACTGAAGGAATATATGGTGCTGAGTTAGATAGAGTGGGTAAAATGCAGTTTAATCATTACATTACAGGTTAATCATGCAAAATTCAGAGATTTCCCAAAATACACCTAGGCTAAAGACATTGAGATTCAGTTTTTCATAACACAATTCATGTTACCATACACGTCTTCTATTAAGTAATTAAGGCATTTATTTACTTTGGGTAGCCTTTAACAACCTGCTAGCAAAACTTTGCAAAGTTTCTTCTCATTTTACTTCACATTGTGACAAAGACAGGTCTCTGCTCAGACAGGCTTTTTCACTTCAGTCCACAAATGTTCTACGATTCAGATCAGGGCTTTGTTTTTCTGATGACCACTTTGTTACAGCTTTGGAAATATGCTAAGGATTACAGTCCTGCTGGAGGACCCAGTTGAATCCAAGTTTTAACTTTCACTCTGATGTCTTGAGGTGTTGCTTCATTCTTTCTAGATAATCCTCCTTCATTATTCATGATGCCATGTATTATCTGAATTGCACCAATCCCTTTTCCAGCAAAACACCCTCATGACATCATGCTACCACCCCCATGGTTCACAATTGGGACAGCACAGTAAATGTACCAGAGTAAAATTTACTGAAATTGAATAAAATTTTACTCTATGCTAGATAGCATTTGGCCTCTCTTTGAAAAGAATGAAAATTGCTGTAAATTTGCTACTAACACAGTTTACTCTGTACCATGAAAATAGAACAAATGCAACTGTTTTTAACTCTTTTTTTAAAAGAGTAAAAAAAAGTTAACATTTATAACTACTCAGCCAAACTTCATGTGGGTGTTCTTCAGATAAAAAGCCTCCATACATACTTACCACCATAATTAATTTGCCCAATGAAATGTATGGTAAGATGAAAAACTGAGAATGAATATCTTCAATATCCTAGTTTATGTAAACTCTTGGCCTCGACTATATTAGCAGATCATATGAGTGAAATTTACACTGCACACTGTAGACATGCTGGTACATGCCTTTTAGAAACCCTGTTTCACAAGTAGGCTAGTCTATAGACACCAAGCAAGTCTTCTCATGCAACATAAGAGAAGCCAACAATTACATATGTACTGATTTCACATGTTTCAATCATAGCAGCCATGCCAGTTTATCAGCCTGCAACAGACAATTTATTTAGGTCAGATGGATTTGTTTTTAGTTTACAATATTTAGCATATTGTTGTATCTGTAACTCTTTACATTGAGGTTCCTTAACTAACATTATTACTCATTATTATTATCATCATTATTATTAATAGCAGTTATAGATTATAAGTAATCCTAGCAATGTATGTTATCACATGGATTAAAGGACATTTGTGTAAATGTTAATAAAATCCATCTATATTAACTAATATTTACTCAATCCATGGCTAAAAATAAGTCTACATAATATACCTAAGGGTTCCTAGATTGTTACGACAGGCCTAAATAGAACGCTTCTTGATAGGAAAACCCTTTGTTTTAGGAATCTTGACTTTTATTTATTTATTTATCTATTTATTTATTTATTTGCTTGCTTGGTTGCTTGTCCAGAATCTTGTGTTCTGTTGCGACTGAAAGAAATAAGTTTAATGTTACCTTTCAGTGGTGATTTTTATTTTTATTTTTGTCCTTAATCTTAATCATTGTGTGTGTGTGTGTGTGTGTACATGTGTGTGTGAATAAGGGACATACAGTAATCATATATCTGCTGGAAATTTCCTCGTAGCACTGTGACAGAGAGGTTCCAGTGTGGCGCCAGTTCCCTCTGTAACACACAGGTAACATGAAGAACTGAGATGTGTGTGAGAGACTGAAAATCTGAGATACTGTGGAATTAACTTAGGCATTTTATCTTCAAACCTGTATAAAAACACTATAAATGTGACCCTTTATACTGTACATGTGCACTGCTTAACTGAGAACACACCTCTGCTTAGTGGCCTAATTGTGCAAACCTTGACGTGATCGTCAGTGCAGAAGTTTGTCTACGTTCTCTGTGTTTAATTATATGATGCATCATGTCGTCATGTCAGACTACGTGACCTTGGTTCCCAACGTCAGACTTATTGCATGAATTTTATTACTTAAATAACATGTTTACTCTTACATACTCACTGGCCTTATAGGTTGTAAACTCTTTTTATACTTTTTAAACTCTTTTAAACTGTTTTAGGTCTTAATAATATCAATAATAGATATAATGTTGTTGCCACTGCCATTACACAAGGTGTTTCTGAGAATAGAGGTACGCATTGGGACTGCAATCACATGGGACCCAACAAAAAATTGCAAGAACAGGTTTTTACTTGCATGCCAACAGGGGCAGGATGTCAGATATGAAGCTCACAAGACAAAGAAAGACCGCATTTTCAATCTGTAAGTGTATTGGATGGGCCGGTTGCTCACGTAGTGCTGTGTGATGTATTTAACACTAATTCATTAATTCATCTGCAGTAACTGCTTTATCCTGGTCAAGGTCATAGTGAATATATGACTAATTTGTGCATATTTTGGAAAATAGGACCAATTAAGGGTTAGGTTTAGTGTTCTGCTGGAGTATTCTGGATTGGTATGCATTTGTTCAGGAAACAGCCATTAGCATTAATTATATTGGAATGCTCGCTTGCTTCATCCGGAAGTTACAGGACCTGAGTATTCACTGGCATCTTCAACCTTACTTCCTGGTAACATTATTTGATCTTGTAACAATTTTCATATGACTCACTAACTTGGAAATGTTGCAATTTAGTTTTGCAAATCAAGTTTCAGTTTCAATTACTAGTTGCTAGTACAGCTGTGATGGATTGGTGTCACATCCAGTGTGTATTTCTGCTTCATTCCCAGTGTTCCTGGGAAAGGCTCCAGATCCACCAAGACTCTGACCCGGAGTGAGTGCTCAGTGAAAGTTAGTCAGAGAGTGGCTACCACATTTTAGCATAAATTACAATGGAAACGGGATGAGAAGAATAAAAAAATGTTTTATTATGCTTAAAGTTGGATTATCTTCAAGTATAGGTCCATGATGTAGCATTTATTTTGCCAATATAACAGTTTTTGGATTAGTTGACCATTTGCTATAACTGATGGCTCCCACCAACAGGGTGCTGCCAATTAATTATTCAAGATAAGGGACTAACTCCCAGTTTCTGAAATTCAGAACTGTTGTGTCAACACCAGAATCAGCGGCAAACTACAACACCCAACCTTCACAAATTGTCTCACGTTCCCCTGATTACTGATCACACACCTGTTGCAATCACAACCACACACGCAGTATATAATTACTCTCAGTTCAAACATTCATTGCAAAACATATGCTCAGTGTTTTAATATCTATTGCTATCAAACCTTTGTATTTTGCCATTTTGTCATGCTTGTTTGATTCCTTGCCTTGCCCCCTGCATATTTGTTGATCGCCTGACCATTTCCTGTTTCCTGTTATCTGAATTTAAAATTTAATTTGTTTGCTAAGTTTAATAAAACACTGTTGTACTTGGGCCTGTGTCTGTATCAGCCACCATGACACACCAAAAAGCTTGATTAAAATTTTTTTTTAAAAATTTACTTACTGGCCCCAATAAAAAAAAAAGTATATGTAAAAGGCTAGTCCATGCAGGCATCAGGTAAATCTCTCTCACGGTGGCACATCATTGAGAGATTCCAGTTCCCAAGCAGCACAGTGGAACCACATGGCCAAGATAAGTCTGCACAACTGAGCAGCATCTCAGTTCATTAGTACTCCTTTATCATAGACTATTTAAGGACTCTTCACACTTTCAGTAGAACAGGTTTTTGCTTAGTATTGTCTTGAACATAATTGGTGTCACAGACTTATGGAATATGTCTTACAGACATACGGAACGCAATGTCAGACTCTGTTTTGTGTTTCCATGCTTCACCTTGATTCCTGGTTATTCTCATGTGGTGACCCTGTCTAGCTGGTTTAGTTTCATTTAATTTCATAAGTGCCTGATTTAACGTTGGTTTCATTTTTGAGCACTCTAAAGACCCACTCATGGTCTACATGACAGAATAACCCTCCACCGCAGCAGGAAGGCTACCTGAACACCATGCCTACCATTCTCCTTCAGTGATGGAACATAGACTCTCCAGCACCCTGACAGCACCCTCCAGCACCCTGGGAGTTGACTTCCCATCCAATGGGTTTCTACTTCGGTGTATGCTGTTGGATGAGATCTGGGTCAGGGCCAGCACGCCAGTGGGCCAATTTCCTGAAAAGTCCCAGAGATTTTGGCATCATGCTCATGTGGCTCCACCAGGCCATCCGGGGAAGCGCCCCATAAAATTTAGGCATTGATGAGCTTCCCTCCAGTGGCCGAGAAAGAAGCCTTCACACTGGAGCACTCTTTCAAGATCGAGTACTCTCCTGCTCCGAGCTTAAGATGTCGTCGTTACCATGACTATGCCTGGGCCCATGTCTATACCTGAGCCTTAGTTCATGCCTGAGCCTGCTTCCATGCCTGAGCTGGCACCCCAGTCTGAGCCAGTGTCCACACCTGTTCCAGACTCACTCTCCATGCCTGTTCCAGTTCCAGTTTCCACACCAGTTTCTACACCTATCCCAGTTCCTGACTCCAAGCCTGTTCCGGTCCCAGTCTCCACAGCTGTTCCAGTTCCAGTTTTCACACCTGTTCCAGTCCCACTTTCCACACCTTTACCAGTCTCAGGCTCCATGCCTGTCCCAGTTCCAGACTCCACGCCTGTTATGGTTACAATCTCCAAGCCTGTTCCAGTTCCAGTTTCCATGCCTGTTCCAGTCCCACTTTCCACACCTGTTCCATTTTCAGTCTCCATGCCTGTTCCAGTTCCAGACAATACACCTGTTCTGGTTCCAGTCTCCATGCCTGTTCTGGTTCCAGTCCGAGCTCTCATTCCTGTCCTAGCTTCCATGCCTGTTCCAATCCCAGCTCTCATGCTACTGCCCACACACATGCTAGTGTCAGGAAGGCTGTATCCTGGGCTTTACTCAATCCCACGGGCCCTGTAGGGCACTCCAGAGTAGCGCCTTTAAAGGGGGAGGGGGGGTTCTGTCAGGTAAATCCCCCTCACTTCACACTCATTGCCTTCTGCAGCATGGCTACACGTGTTTCCGGGTTCGCGGAGTTGCATCACAGTGAGAGACTCCAGTTCCCATGTTGCACTGTGGAGCCACATGGCCAAGATGTGTATGAACAGATGAGAAGCATCTCAGCTCATTAGTACTGATTTACCATAGACTATTCAAGGACTCTTCATGCGATCACTAGCACGGGTTATTGTTGTTGACTTTAAAGTGGGGGGGGTATTGTGATCAGAACAAGCTTAGTGATGAACGGATGAACTCGTGCAATGCTCCGAGCGAGGGGGGATACATGGCACTCATATTATTAGCATATTCATATATTAATAAAACTAATAGTAGGGGAGTAAACCACTAAGCAATATGATTTCAATTCTTAAGGCACCTATTCTTGATTTCGCCATAACAATACATCTGCTAAGATATGATTTGGTTTAGGGGCCTCCTATTGATATGTGACCAGCTTTGCTCAGAACCTGGGGTAGGCCTACCCTTAAAAACATAGAGAAGAACTATTTTAAGTATCTAAAGAAGTAACTATTTTAAGAGTTATGGGCAAATCACCTTTCTAGCCTTTTTACATTTCAATTTTAAAATAGGAATTATTTTTTACACACCTGTCCTTTTTAAAATTTATTTATTAAACAATTTATTTACAATTACTTACTATAAGTAATAATTGATTTATAATCAATAAATAACAAATAAATAATTGATAAATGATTGTTGTCTCAATTTATTTCAGCAACCGCCTTTATATCAATGCATTAATCCAAATCTTCCGATCTTTACACTCCTGTTTTTTACATTAAAGTATTTGATTGGATCCTTTAACCTGAATTGTAAATATAATGTGCCTATTTGGTTATGTATCATACAGTCACTGGTTGGGTGAGAGAAGAACAGACCTACATGATTTTTAAAAAAGTACTTTTAAAGGTCTTAATGAAAAATATACCAAGTAAAAGTTTTTTTTCTTGTCAATACAATTAAGTGTACAAGTATTCAATTTCAATAACATTCAAGTATTATAGCACTTACAAATACCTCCAAAATAATACGTAAATAATAATTAAGTATAGCAACAGATTTTCCCACCCCTTACCACAGACTTGTCAAACCAATCTTTTTTCTAATCTCCCTTATGTACACACATGCTCATTATCCAGTCCAGCCTGCAGGAATGTTTCACTTACTGTTTTGCTTCTTTCTCATAACATTTCCTCGTACCACATGCCTTCTTAAAATGTTGTGCTTGTGCTCATATTACTTAAAAAATACACTCAGGTGTATGTATGAAGACCACTATTCTGCCGGAGCTCACGTGTTTAACATCTTTCCTGATGCCAAAGCACTGGTATTTATCTCTGAGCTGTCAATAAAGATAGGAAACATCAGATTTCCTGCGCCGCCTCTGACCACACCCTCCTGGTTTAAAGAAAGTGAGCTTCATGGGCGAGTTGCATAAAACACCTCAAGTTTTTTCTTTCAGTATGAGACTTAAGTTTCCATGGAGACCGTTTGTTTGCTTGCACTCGTGCTTGTTTGGATTTGCTACTTGTTATCGTCTCACCTGTTTTCACCTCACCAAGTTGGCCTATTGTTAAAAAAAATGGAAGAAAATGAGACAAGAATTGTTCAGAGTAGAAATGATTACATGTCTGGAGGAATACAATTGAACTGAAGCATATAGCCTACTAAAAAGTAAATTTGATCTGCAAATATCAGCTGTAACACTTTGTGAGAAACCGGAAGTGATGAAGACATGCGGGTTACTTTGACTGGCACTTTATTTTCTTACTCCCGCTTTTCGGCATTTTGTTTTGCCGTTTATTCGACTTCTGGCCACTTAGCTCCTGCAACCTCACTCTCCATTCAACCTCGCCCAAACATAAAACAACCACTGTGGGAGGAAATTGCAATTAAAATTGCTATTATACCTGTTAAAACTGCTATTATCACCATTAACTCTATGTTGTGGTTAAGGTGGAGTCAGAGGTACCTTCAGTTGTTTTCCTTAGGCTATAAGCTCTTTATGCAATGTTTAATGAACTTTAAGGAATTTCTTAATCATAAGACCAAAATAAGGAGGAAACCTTAAATACTTATGTGAACATTTTAAAGAACCCTTAAGGAGAAGACTACACAACTCAACCCTGTTTATATATATTTTCATAAAAGTGCTGCAAGTATATTTAAGCCGTTATATTTCATATATTTACATTGACAGAAGTGTAAGATGATGTTAGAGCAGTAGCTATGACCTAGTGAATGCTTCACTTTTTTTTAATTTTTTTTATACACACCCAGGGCCGGTTGCAAAAACAGACTTAAGAGAGTCGTGTTCCTGCACAGAGCCCTGTTACTGAGTTTCTTTTCTTTGTTAAGTTGACGTGTGTCTCAATGTGAGACCCGAGAATAAACAGCAGAGAAAAGAGAAAAAAATCGGAAGTAAGAAAATAAAGTGCCAGTCAACGTAACCCGCATGTTCCCATCACTTCCGGTTTCCCACAAAATGTCACAGCTGATATTTGCGTATCAAATTAGTTTTTTAGTAGGATATATTCTTTAACTGTATTGTATTCCTCCAGAAGTGTCATCATTTCTACTCTGAACAATTTGGGTTTCTTGTCGCTTTTTCTTCCAATAATTTATTTATTTATTTATTTTTTACAATAGGCCAACGATTGAAACCAGGTGAGACAGTAACAGAAATCACAAACAAGTGTGAGTGCAAGCAAACAGTCTCCATGGAAGAATGTTACTGCTGTAAAATCTCTTTCAATGTAGAAATTCCTTAACATTTAGGAAACTTTTTAAGGGCTTCTGAGCAACATCCTCAAGTGAATCCCTCAGCTAAGGAGAAATTAACCCTTAAGTGTCATACTTAAGATGAAAACTTAAGGTGTTTTGTGCAACTGGTGCCTGGAATTTACAAACGGAGGAAATTATCTTCACGCTCTCTTCAGCCTTGTGGTGTAGCAGATTACATTTCTAAAACATTCTTTAAATCCTGTTTCATAACCTTTTCTTTCATGACTTCCACAAATGCCAAGTTCAGTCATGTTAAAACCAGACATTTGTGTTTGTTTTCTGTTTCTACACTACTCACCTGTCACATCAGGACATGGCACATACTGCAGAAACTAAACTTTAAATCTACATATACATGTACACAAACACATGCCTGTGCATGTTAGCCTGTATCTGAGGTATCGATTTACAAGACCATTAGTGTTTTATCCAAACATGCAACATTACCTTTAGTTACTAAGGTTAAATGAAAAGAGAACAACGGTACCTTCATTTGTAACCAGTGCAGAAAATCCCTTGGCTGAAGAGAAAAGAGCAGTCCAAATAGCCTGCCAAGAATAACTGCAACTCGATGTTAAGGAGATTCCTATGAACTCTAGGGGTTATAGATTGCTGGTATGACTCATTTCAGCATGTACTGAAGCCATGCCCTGACTGTTTCCCCCTGTTGCTTGAAAATAGTTGTTTTTTGTTTGTTTTATTCCATCCCTGAATATTCATATTCAAATTTTAACATATAGATTCATCCATATATTGAATGAAACAAGCAAACAAACAAACAAAACAACAACATATATATATATATATATATAATATTTGAATTTATGAAATACAGCCTTCTCATAAATTCTTTATTTTGCTCCCTTTTTCTAATAAGCTACATGTGACGTGATGTGCTAGCAAGTTCACTTCAGGTCACAATGTAGTTATGAGCATGAATAACAATAATAAATAAACTCAACTTGTTTAAACTATTCTGTAACAGGGATTTAGCTTTATAGTATTCTTCAATTAATTCCTATTTCGTAATCAAATTGTGTTTCCCTCTCTTTTTTTGTCTTTAATTCTCCATAAAAATATAAAAGCACGTATTGCTGACAGAATATAAACTCTCTAACGTCCTAGTATAATAGTGGCTGGATGTCTGTAGGCTTTATATGGAATTATCAGTATATCATTGCAGCAGATAAACTGATAAAATTTGGTTATTTGATTCAAACAGGGTCAGGGTCACAGCAAGCTGAAATGACTAAAAGGACTAAAAGGAGTTTTTAGTGGCAGAGCAAGAAGTTCAAGTTCTTTTATCTTCAGGAATCTGTTTTTATCGCGTGCACCAGGCTTTTGGCAGATTTTTCACATGTAGGCATCTTAGAAGAAAATGCACACAGTTTATATTTATTGGTTAGCTGGACAGACACACCCCTTGCCTAGCCACGCCCACTCAGTAATCTGCACCTCCTCAATCAACAAGACAGACCCTTAAAGTAAGCAGGAATATCCGGCTGGGCGTGAACATGAAACTTATACTGTAATTACATAAATAATACAAGATCATTCTCTGAAATGCATTGTATTTGTAATGTGTTTTCTTTTCATTATTATTTCATACAGTAAGCAAGTTTAACTGGTGTCATTTACAGACACCCTATTGTTATCATTTACTGTACTGTAGTCAAAAGGTGATGTTGTGTAAGACAGCTAGTTTATGAAAGTGTAACTGAGAACAAATTGGCTACTTAAAGCTAACTGAAAAATCCCACCCCGTCCCTGCAGCCCACTCTCCAAAGTTACTGCTATGAAAACAATGCATGCGCACTGCCTGACTACTGCTGAAGGACAACTCCATGAGCGAGAGCGCTGGGGAGAGGAGCGGAGTGCTTCCATATCCAGCTACAGAAAACACCTAATATTATCTTAATGAATGTTAACAGCAAGCTTGGTTATCGTTAGTACTCACGGCTTTCGACTAGCTCACTAGCTTTGGCAGTATGCCTGCAATATGTCTGCCTAGCCCTGTGGAAGACACCAGTCACATGCAATGAGTGCATGGGCAGCTTGCTCGCAGGTAGGCAGGTAGGCCATCCACTCATTTGGACCAAATATAATGATTGGATGGACTTTGGACAGCCCTGTGACTGCCACAGATGACAGATATATATTTTCCTTTTATTGTCAGAGCGTTTGATTTATTCATTGCTGTCGGGGTGTAAACAGAATGACAAGAAATATAACAAAAAATGCTTCTGAAAAAAAAAAGACCTACCCTGCCTTTAACTGAATTTCCTTTAACTAAAAAAACACTTAATACTGATCTTTTAGTTTCCACTTATGTTCATTCATTCAATTTCTATACCACTTATCCATTTATATTTTATTTTATGTATTGTATATTTCCCATCCATCCATTATCTATACCGCTTTATCCATCTGGGTCGCGGGGAAGCTGGAGCCAATCCCAGCATCTTCGGGC
>JAQQZX010049587.1:0-13417 GCA_030068355.1 Notoglanidium maculatum | reverse complement strand
ATAGATATATAGATAGATATATAGATATATATATAGCTATATATATATATATAAATAAAAATAATAAAACACCTTCTAATTCCAAGTTTTTTTTCTTTATTTTTATAAAGACCACCTAAGTATTAAAGTCAATATATTTGAATGCAATGTCATATTAAAGTCCCTGTTGGTGTAATGGTCAGGTGTCCGGATGGATGGCTGGATGGATGATACTTGCCAGTATAACACTTATTATTATTGCCAGTATTATACTTGCTGACCTACATCTACTCCTGCTTGTAAGATGAATGCAACTATCCAGGCCTACCCTTTTGGTGGCAAGTAGACCGCAGCCTACAATCCATACAACAGTTAACACCATCCATGATAATCCTGTGTAACATGGTCTGACAGATGAGAAACCAGTGAGGCCACTTAGAGACCATTGTGCCTTCATTTTCTGGATTGAATCAGGTGATGTGGAATCATTTATAAAGAAATGAATGATACAGTATACTAAAATGTTAAAGTTAAAGTTTTTCATGAGGTGTACCAAACCACTCTATGGATTGTAGGTTGCTGTAGATCTGGCACCAAAAGGGTAAGCCTAGATAGCTGTATTCATTTTACAGACGTAAGTCTCTGTGAAATTCTTACAAGTCAAAAGATCAGGGACTATAATGGCTAATGGCTTTCTACAGTCGCCATCCACTTTACATACAGACACACATATAGATATAGAGATATATATAGATATAGATATATATAGATATATATAGAAATAAATAAATTATATATCTATATCTATATATATCTATATCTATATATTAGATATAGATATATATATATAGTGCTAGAGTTTACACAATGGTGTGAAAAACAAAAAGCATCGAGTGAGTGACAGTTCTGTGGGTGGAAATGCCTTGTTGATAAGAGTGTTGGAGGAAAATGGCCAGATTCTCCAGATTTTCGAACACGTTTGGGATGAACTGGAATGGAGATTGCAAGTCAAGCCTTCTCATCCAACATCAGTGCCTGACCTCACAAATATTCTTCTGGATGAATGGGCAAAAATTACCACAGACATGCACCCAAATCTTGTTGAAATCCTTTCCAGAAGAATGGAGGCTTAACAGCTTCCAGTTAGCATAACAGCTAGCATAGCTTTAGTTATGTTTTAGTTATTAATGTTATATAGTTAGCTATTAGCTGCAATGGAGGGGGGGGGGGTAGTAATAAATGCATCACTGTAATACACACATTACAGAACCCCATGACATCCATCCGGACGCGGGTATTGGACTCTCTACAACACCGTGTCATCCTATTCCGTGTCTCGATGACTAGTATTAGCCAGACTACGGGTTATATCCCTATGTGTAGGCTGCTGTTAACACCAGCACAGAGATGCGTTTGAAGTGGTGCTGTAACCGGGAGGCATGGACTGATGACGAGTGGCGTCGTACCATGTTCAGAGATTAATCTCGGTTCTGCATTACCACAGATGACTGTTGTGTGTGTGCCCATAACGCTAACTCTGCTGTCCATTTGATCTGATATTGTACTCCTTGCAATATAGTTATATAGACATTTCACCACGTGCAAGTTCATTTAATTTCCACCAGTCCGTCAGGGTGCTTAACTTTTTTTGTCACTGAGTGTAGTATGCTATGAAAATAATGTTCAGAGACAAAAGAACATAACAGCACACGTAAACATGCAGACTTGGCCTTGTGCACACTTGCGGCCAGTTCGGGCTCGTCAGACACCTGTCTTAAACACACGCTGATCCCGACACATGACACTCGTTCATGAGCTCCAGTGCTGAACTTGTATGCTGTGGCTCAACATATTTGCTTTGCTTTAGTTCCCAGTGTTTTGCCCTTGTTTTCTAGGTTTCTTTCTGCTGCTTACTCAAGTTTTGGGTTAATAAAGCCCTGTTTTTTCAACCTGTGATCCAAGCTAGTTCTAGATAATGATGCATTATACAGACTCTTCATTGATGTATTCATTGGGGTAAAAACACTGCAGCTAGATGTTCATTTCTGGAGTAAATTTGATATTTCTGCTGAAACATGATACTCAATATCTATATATATTATATACGATATACAATTGGCTGATGATATGAATGGTCATACTGTGATAGGACAATTTATTAATACATTACCCAGCCCTAAAAGACACCATATCAAATGCTGAAATGTTGAATAATTTTAGTGTTTTATGGAATGTCATGAAAGTGAGTTGAGGCTGGATGCATGTGCAGGCATGAGCTTTATATACAGTGAAAGTATATGTACAAACACAAATTAAATAGACAAAACTGGAATATGACTGGAAAAAGAAACCAAAACAAGGGCACACAAGATGGTGCAAAACAGGCTAGGCTAGGCAAAAACATGAACAACGAGGAACTAGAACATGGCAAGGAAATGCCCAAAAGCGTCTGTGCATATCCAACAAGACAACCCAATGTAGTCTGCTTTACACAGTGGTAAACATATCCCTGTCCCAACTTTTTGAAACATATTGCTGGCATATTTTCCAAAAACCAATACTATTTCTCACTTTCAACATCTGATACGTTGCCTTTGTTCAATTTTCAATTACATATGGGTTTTCATGATTTGCTAATCATCGAATTCTGTTTTTATTTACATTTTACACAGCATCCTAACTTTTTTGGAAATGGGGTTTTAGATATACACCATATGAATGAAAGTTTGTGGACACCTGACCATAACACTCATATGTGCTTGTTGAGCATCGCATTCCAGATTTAGTCCTCCTATGATGTTATAAGAAGCTCCACTGTTCTGGGAAGGATTTACACTAGATTTTTGAGCATAAATGTGGGTATTTGTGTTCATTCAGCCCCAAGAGTGTTAGTGAGGTCAGGCACTGATGTCAGGTGAGGAAACCTGGGATGCAGTCGGGGTTACAGTTTATCCCAAAGGTGTTCAGTGGGGTTTAAGTCAGGGCTCTATGCAGGACACTCAATTTCTTCCACTCCGACCTTGGCAAACCATGGAGTCTTCATGGAGCTGGCTTGGCGCACAGGGACATTGTCATGCTGGAACAGGTTAGGGACTCCCAGTCCCAGTGAAGGGAAATTGCATACAACATCCTTAACAATTCTGTACTTCCAACTTTGTGACAATAGTTTGGGGATTTTATTCCATTTCTTTTTTTTATTGGTGCTGCAAATATCTACACTACAGATTTCTAAATTTCACCATTTCAGTGGGTCACATTTAAATTAATGAGAAAATAGCTGTTTTACCACTGCATGGAAATTGTCCACTGTGTCCATTCTGAAAAATAATTCCAGATCCAGAGGAAGTCTTTGTGTTAATAAAGTTGAATTAGTATTCAGCTTTTCTGTCATATTTTAGGGAACTACGTTTATACCATACCTTTACAAATCTACATACAATTGTTACAATACAATATTGGAATGTTGCCTACCCCTGTAATACCCAGGAAGTTCCCAGCTCCCTGTTGTTGCCCTTTGGTTCCTTGGTTCATACATGGTGTCTGTTAAGGAATAGGTGTTTAACTTAAAATTTGTAATATGATTTGTAAGAATGGAGATTTATTGTAATAGTAGGATGTGGGCGTGCAACATTAAGGTTTTTATCCGAATTCATAGATTAGTTATCTATAGATGTAGGCATAATCAGGTCTTGCCAAAAGACTTGGTTTTGGTGATACCTCGGGATGTTTCACAGTATTTACAAGCAAGGGACAAGATGTACAAACAAAGCTTCTGTGACCGATTGTCTGTCTCTCTTTATCTAACTCTATCTCTGTTGGATGACATTGGTTCCCAACCACTGGTCCCTGCACCTGTCGCTGTTGTAGCACTTCTGATAAGTTGTAAGTGGTATACGTTTCAGTTATTAATTATTTACACAATGATCATTCATGTTCAAAGTCATACTTGTCCCATACCCAACTTTAATTCATCACAATTCTTTGTCTTAGTGAGATGTCCTTAACAGTCCAAACATTACAGGCTATGCAATAATGTTACCTATGTAGGAATTTGCTTATACCTCTGGATGATCCCCAAGCTCTGCTCCCAGGTCCCAACCTCCCATCCATGGGAAACTGCATTAAAGAATTTGTACCTTACTCTGACAGCCCACATTGTGGAATTAAAAGTCATTATTTAAATCTAGAGGGTTTAACGTTCTTTAATTTTTGCATTTCTACAAAATGGTGATGCCTGCCAATCACAGCTTCCTGCTGCCACCTGAGCTGGTCTGACAGGCTGGTTTTGTGTTTCTGATAAAGAATAATCATCATACCTTATTCACAACCTAGGTGAGGGAAGACTCAATATGTATTGCACCTCTGTAAGACTGTGGTGGTTGCCAAACACCGTTCCCTGCTGCAAATCCCTGAGCTGATCTGGTCATCTGGTCATTTATGGACTCTAAATAGCATGCCTTATCTTATTTCTCAGATATAAATTCCTCAGATAGATATTGCAACCATGAATCAAAAAAAAAATTTCTTGCATGAATTCAATACATCTCTGCTGGATGGTTCCCATGGTAGGGTAACTGGAGGAGGAGGTACCACAGGAGCACTATGAACGTGCTATTTTTGGTTGAAAATCTTGAGTTTCTTCATCTGTGTTCTCAAATTCTTGCAGTCTAATGGAAAAAGAAAAGGTATTTATACCTCTGTGAATAAATATTCCCTGATCTGAAAACTAAATATTCACTAGCTGGGGGTCTAATTGAAAATGGAATGTGCATAATGTAGGTATGCAATACTTTTTTGCTTCTTCATTTTTAACAGCTTCATCTTCTCCCTCACTTTGGAGATCAGAAGTTATGCAGATCATGGCCTGTTTCAGTTTTCTCCTGGCCTCCTGGTATGTAGCTGAAAAATGGCAGAACATTCAAGTCAGACATAATTTCAAACAGTGATTTTGAGAGATTAAAATGTGTAATATGCCCACCTGCTTTCACAAGCTGTCACTGCATAGCAGGGCCAGTCAGAGTAATTGTTGTAATTTGGCCACCAGGCCATCACATTGCCATACCAATGTTCTGGTACAATATTTACAGATTTGGAATCTGAAAACTCAACTACTATGTACATATCCTAATGAAGTAAAAAAGGAAAAAATAAAGATGGGAGGGATCAAATACAGAATCCTGAAGTGATAATATAGCAAATTATTTACAATGAAACCATGTAAAAAAAAATAAAAATAAAAAAAAAACATATAGAAAATCAAATGGTTATAAAAATGAACTAAACAAATGGTAATGATCTTTTTTTTTTCTTTTTTGCATACAATGTATTAATGGAGATGCAGCAACATCCTCAAATGGCAATAATACACATTTTGCTGTAATGTCTGCAATATTTACAATATATAAGTCATCAGATAGACTGGAAACATTGTATACATGGACCATTTCAAAGTTGAATGGGTATTTGAAAAATGATGTCCTAGTAAAATTTTTAACAAAAATAACATGGACTCCAGAGTTTGTTTCTACAATGTTTTGGACCAGACAGACATCATTCCTATAGTAAAATGCATTGTTGCATTTAAGACAGAAATGTGGGAAATGCAGTTCTTTAAATTGTCTCTTAATAGTTCAGTTTTCAAGGAGTGGTCTGTTGAAGTGTTCTTTTTATGTCAGATCACATGAAGTCTGATACAAGGCTTACAGGTGACTGTTCATGTAGTCTGCATATTACTTGTGCCAAGGGATACTCTGGTTTCCTTATCATTTATTTTTTAGGTTCGTGAAGTTTTCAAGAGGAAAAGCGGAGAATGAGTCAAGGGGGCCATGAAGTTGAATATCATCTGCCAAATATAAGAGTCCATGGATATTGTATACCACGGATATTGTTCTCCATAGATTTGAGCAAAATGCTTCACAAATGCAGTTGACCGACTGTGAGCATAACCATTATGTTTACTGCATAACGATGGACTGATTAAAATCATTATGCCTGTAAAGAGTAGCATGAAATTATTGTAAACGGATATGTCCAATATAGGTGCTGGTACTACTGGTCTTGTGTATAGTAAAAAAAAATTGCCTAAATTCAGTTGCTAAATCCCATGATGGGGGAGCAGCACAGTGGTGGTCTTCATCTGTCATTTGTTCAAAACTGCTATTAGTTCTTAAAGCGAAAACTATGTCTGGAAATGTCATATGACTGTTGAGGTACAGTCTATCACTGTCTGATCTGTCATTTTTGGCATATAACAGTGTAATTATTTATCTGGGACATCCTTGAAGGTTTCCACTTGATTTTTTCCATCTCTACAAATAGTTCTTAAAATCTCCATTGCCTTGTTATGTATTTCCTTTGAAAGTTTGACTGCACCAAAGGGACAGTTGTGTTATGATCATTGTTCATGCTTTATGAAGGTATTCGCCTTGTCTTTCAGGGGAAAAATCAGTAGAAATGACATCACCCTGTACATTCAGCAAAGCCAAGCAGGAGCATCTTTTGCAATGGTACATTTTTTACCCTGATTGTGTTGGCATTTTGAGGGCACAGAAAATTCCCAGCTAAAGGGTCAGAAAGATAGTGCACAAACATTTCATAAGTAGGCTACCATGGTATGTGGAAGATGTAGCCTATTGAACATTTTATTTTCTGAAATAGCCTAATATATTTTCATATTTCAGTGCTCTGGTCCTGTGTCCCCTCTTCATAATCCTGTGATGGAGTGAGTTCTGAATATGCCAAGATTGTTGTCAGTTGTGTAGTGATTTTTCAGAGAATCTTATGTAGTTGGCTGTTGTTACAGTTAGACTAGACTTCAATAGCCTGAATCAGAGAGTTTAGTTATTTGGGAAGAAACCCCTAAAACCCTTCTCACTGGGTTGCACCATTCTCTTAACTTTTAAACTTCATTTACTGCCTCTCATGTCTTGTTGCTGGGGAAAGACAATGACAGAAGATTAAGCCATTTAATTCAATAATCTGCAACCTATAACACTCACAAATGAGAGAGAGAGTTTTATTGTCATTATACTTTTGTACAGCGAAATTCTGGTGGCATCTTCCCATGTACATCAGAAATAAAAAACAATATAAAATAATGTCCCTCTAAGGGAGCAATAAAACAATAGTACAATAAGACAGGTAACTGGGAATAAAGTGCAGGTAATGGAGGATATAGTATGTATTCAGATGCTATATACAAAGTGGCACTCTGTAAATTACAGTATCTATAGTATAATTATTATAAATGGTGCATGAGCATGTCTGTGTGTGTGTGTGTCCATTGAGAACATGTTTATGTTCTATGTTTGCATTACAGTTCTTGTAGTCTGAAGGAGTTCTGGTTTGGAGAGAGGTGGTGGAGACCACAGCTCTGGGGGAAAAGCTGTTTCTCAGGATTCTTGAATGTGTTCTGATTAACCTGAACTGCTTTCCAGACAGTGACTGGTCAAATAGCTGATGTCCAGGGTACATTTTGTCTCTGATGCTGCCGCTAACATTTGCCTTGAGGCTAGAATAAATAGTATGCATACTTGGGAGGTCTGCTCGAATGATTCTCTGTGCAGCCTTCACCACACGGTGTAGATCCTTCCATTCTGCAGTTGTGCAACTCGCAGGGCAAGCTAATTTTTTTGTCATGTGGTTGTAGTAATCAGGGGCTTCTAGTTACTCTAGGGGCCCAAATAAAAGTCTAAGTAAGTCTAAACCTACAGATCAGCACAAGCATATGGGTGGTGTGAACTTTCACATTCTTCTTCAGCATTTGAATCACTTTGTCTTGTTTTTATTTTCTGTTATTTCACAGTAGGAGGGATGACCGAGCACTACCTGATTTCAGAAATGCATACACACTAAGTAAAATTCATGGACATTACATTTGGTTGCCAGTTTATTAGGTGGGTACACCTAGCGAAAACTCCTGCAGTTTAACACAAATGTTCTGCAATAAGTCCCACTTCATGATTGTTATAATGTTCAGGTTATGTTGAAACAGTTTAAGAAAGGTGGCAATTCAACTGTTTGATCATTTTGGGGGATGTAAGTCGTGGTGCTTTTAAACTGTATTGAATTAAGTACAAAGGTGTTTCTATTGTTATCCCATTCTATCATCTAGCCTCACTGTTTGTAATAGGGTGGCCAAAATAGTAGAAACATATGTCAGTGCAACACTACAATTCAACAGCACCACAAAATGCAGCCTCCAAAATAAAGACACAGTTGACTCAGCAGCTGTCTAAATTAAGTTGAACAAATACTGAATATTATAAGCTTCATGAAGCTTATATGCATTGCAGGACTAGTGCATTACACTGTATTAATTTACTGTGTTCCTAATAAACTGGCAACTGTGAGTACTTTTGTTCAAGCATCTGTCCTAATCTGTTTATTGATGTGATGGGCAATAAAACAAATATCTATTAGAGTTGCCAAGGTCATAGTTTTGCCTCATGAAATAGTAATGAGGTCATAACTTTGCATAACTTTTCCAGCAGGCGAAATGTTTATTCCGCATCAGTGTTTTAAAAAGAGTACAGATCCTTATGCTTTAGTTTCTCAGTTTACTTGAGGTATTAAATATTGGTTATCAGTTATCATAACCTGTGAGTCTGCTTCTTCTGCTTGTTCCCAGTGGAAAATGGGTAAGTTCATGCTATTATGATTATTTTTATTATATTCATTATTTTAATTTATGATTTCTCTAAGGAACTTTATAGTGATATTGACAATTATAATAAAAGCCTAAAAACAATATGGCAACCCTGCTCTGAAGTCCAGCCTCATATCGGGTATAGAAGGCAATGTGATCACAACTTCTTACTCAATAACATACTCTTCTAAAGGTCTAAAGGTGCCTGTTGCACTTGCGCTTCACCTTAAATTTAAATAACTCTACATTATTATTATGATGATTATTTATTTGGTGTCCCCCCCTCCGCCACTTGCTGCATGTGTGCGTAGTGGTGGCCCTGCAGCTTTACAGTCCTGCACAATTATGAGCTGGCTTTAGCCTTGGGATATTTCAAAAATATTTCCCCAATATGTTAAATAGGGGGAATTTTTTTAAAATTTGGTTAGCATGCAGGCTATGGCAGGTTTTGTTTTTGGTTGGTGAAATGAGGGAACGCAATAGTTTATGACGTAATCAAGCAAATCATTTAGAAGTCGCTTGCCAGGTCAGAGACAAATGTGTAGCATTACACCTGGCTGCCAATATTGGCACGACTTCGGAATACAATTGATATGTGACTGCGACCTTTGGCCAAACTCTCTGGCTGTCTTGGAATTGTAATTGAGCTACGTTCTTCTTAGGGAGACCAGAAAATAGAGTATTACAATAGTAAATCTGTCAGGACCTGTTCCTCACTGCACACGCGAGTGCGCCCGATGGACTTCCGCATTGTGGTGCGAGCAACGGAGGACTACAGCTCCAGTAAGCACATGCTCACGGGATCTTCATGTGACCTGTAATTGGATGCATCTGCATCCAATCCACGAACAATCATGTCATGTTTTAAAAAGACTCTCAGTTGCGCTTCGTGTTTGCGAAGCATTAGACTAGCCACCGTGTTGTCGAAATGTCCCGTGTTTAGTTTTCTGTGTTTCGGACTCTGCTCGTGTTTTTGTTCTCTGTTTTTTGAATGATCTTCGATGGCCTGTTTGCCGATCGACTGACCTAGTTTCTGTTATTGGATTACTCTCTTGCATGCCGTGTGTGTGTGTGTTGAGTTTTACTAAGCCTCACCTGCGCATGTGTAGAGCCACACCCTGCAAACCTGACAAAATCCTGCATGTAATAAAAGCGTACAATAGTGTTTCCATGTTGGCTTGAGGTGAAAAATGGTCACACTCTGGTAATATTACTAAGATGATAAAACCCATTTTTTAAATTATGTTTCTGATGTGCGGTTAAGAATTAAGATTGCAATCAAGTATTACACCCAGGGTTGAGAGGGATGCTTTAATAATGTATTCCGATACAGTTACTGATTACCTGCTAAAAATTGTAGTCAGTAACTTAATCTAATTACTACAAAATGAATGTAACTGATTACTTTCCATTACTTTTGGATTACCTCAATACCAAATATGTGGATGATGACAGCATTTTCACTGCTGGAAGGCAGAATTTGTTGTACTGTGAACGTCGCTGCACTGTGATGTTCCCTTTTTCTGTTTAAAGACAAAATAATGGTGAACTTCCATACAGTGAACACATTTTTCACTAGAGACTATGATAATTAATCGATGACCGTAAGATTAGCTATGATTTCACTCAAGACCAGAGTGGTGAGACTCATGAAGTGTTTTGTGCACATGTATGTTTATCATTCTTTATTCAGGCCTGCAACTTCCAATCATTTTGATTATTTTCGATAATTTCTTTATTTGTTTATTTTTAGGGTGTTAATTGTATAATATTTCCTTGATTATTTTAATAAAATATATACAAAAGATATTTATTTAAAATATTTCTTTGCAACATTTTAATCAGCATGACTATAGAATTTTAACTAGGCTTAATTAAAAAGCATTTACTAATTACAACATTAGTGTCATTCATCAGATAATAATGAGAATATTATCAAGTGCTCATGTCAACCAAATGAATTTGTAACCCATATGAAAATAAGGTTACTAACAGTAGGATGTAGTAGCATGTTGGTGCAAGAGGGCACATTATGAAATTCAGGGTAGAGCATCTGGTATGTGAGGACTTTTTTTTTTTTTTTTTTCCCTTCACACCGAAGGATGCATCTTGAAAATGTACTCTTGAACCAGTTACTAATTTTGTATGAAAATACTACTGAACAACCATGAAACTCTGATTATTATGAGTTTCCCTTTATCAGAATTTCAACTGTGTGCCCGGGAAGGAGGCAGTTCAGCCAAGTTTTAATCGAATTTGAACTCTGGTGAGTGAAGCACGTTTGCTAGGCATTTGCTAGCCACTGATGAGGGAAAATGTTTAAAAGAGTTAAAAGGGGATATGTTACCAAGTAACTTATAACCTAAATAATACTAATTGTATTATTTAATGTACAGTATTATGTAATATTGTGTAAAATTATGTAATGATATTCATCATATTGTAATGAAGTACAAGTTACAAGTAATCCATTGTTATAATCCTAATGACCAATTGTAGGATCCTTCCCAGAAGAATCTGACTAGCTTGATCTGTTCATCTTGATATCAGATAGGAACCCATACACACGGAAGACAGGAGCACCATGCTTAAATGGTCAACAAACTCCACACTTAACTTCTCAATATCTCACCATTCCTGAGGTCCAGAAAGTAGTGGTTGAGCATGTCATTAAAAACAGTGACTTATCTTCCCAGTATCATGGTCATTCAAACTTAGGCCTTTCTCAGGGAAAATTCCATCTATCGTTTTTGCTGCGCTATCAAAAAGTCCTCCTTGGGTTGTAGCCTAGTTCCTGCTAGCTTGGCTTAGTTAGTAAAATGTCGCTCAATAGTTCACTCTACAAGTGCAATGTGCAAATAATATTTGGTGATCTGTAATCATAGGAAGAAACCATCAGTATTTAACCTGTTTATATAATTATGCTATTTTGCAGGTAGCATGTTCTGATAGCCCTGAAACACCTATCATATTATCCTACCCTCTGTGTTTGACCTGTTTAGATAGTAATTATAACACTTTACTGGTAATAAACTGCAGGTAGCATGTTCTGATAGCCCTGAAACACCTATTAAATTATCTTACCCTTGCTTTTTGACCTGTTTAGATATTAATTATGCACTTTGCTGGCTAAAAACTGCAGGTAGCATGTTCTGATAGCCCTGAAACACATATCAGAATATTCTACCTGCAGTTTATGGCCAGTAGTGTGTCATAATTAATATCTAAACAGGTCAAGCACTGATGGTAGTATGTTCTAATGGGTGTAATCATTTGCCAATAGGGGTGGGAACTACATCAAAATTTTCACAATACATCACAATATATGGCACATTTTAAAGAACACCATCCAAAACTACAAATGCCATTTATTCAATGTAATTGCTGCACAGCATTAAATTAACCAGGCCTAATTATGCTGTCTTTGCAATAAAACGTGCAGTAGGTCTGTGTTCTTTAAGTAGTGACAATATTATGATATACTTGGAAACGCATATTGTGAGGGAAATAAAAATAATGATAAATATTGTAATATTCCCCAGCTCCATTTGCTACCATGGCTCCAGGTGTCTTTGAGTAGGGGTGGGCAATCTTCCAAAAAGCATCACAATCTTTTTAATACACTTTTTTTAATACATTTTTAATATCAAGATCCAGAATGTGAATTTTGATCTTTCTTGCCAATTTGTAAATGCACTGTTAAAAGTCTAGACTCGAACAAGCTTACAAACTTAATGCCTTTGCACCATTTAAAACAAACTATTGAATTAAACAAATGCACTGTTCACAAAATGGTCATTAAAACCCCAGTTTAACTTCAGTTTTTAATATTAAACAAAGTTATCAGTGGATAACATAAAATCATTAAAAAATAAATTTTAAAACATTCAGAACTCAGGCAAAAAATAAAATGTAAATGGTACAAAAGTATCACTTGTCAAAAGTCTTCAGTGCTTTTCCATAAAAATTATTAGACCATACATTTTCTGCAGGAATAGTTTCTCTCATGTTGTGGTTCATATTTAGCTCATTGGAAATGTGCCCATCTATGGCACAGGTCACACTGCACCTGGAAAGGTCTAGTCAGAGTTATAAGATGTGAATATCGAAAGCAAATCCAATTCTTTTACAATGTGTTTAACTGCCCAACGTTATCAAGTTTAATGTGAAACTCTTACAATTTCAATGAAAGTATCATTAGATTCCAGCATAGAGCAAATCACACAATAGTCTGCTGCATTTCCTAAAAAACAGATTCAGATGAGAGAATCTATAGGTAATAAATTTATTAAACTCCATAATTCTCAAATTATAATCTAAAGCCATTGACTTCTACAACCTTACACACACACACGCTCAAACGTTTATACCCCGTTTTTGTACAGATTCTTTTTTTTTTCTTTTTTTTTAAGCATGGGGGTGTCACACCAAATATTGGCTTTGTTTCATTTATTAATGTTTACTGATCTTTATAGTATTTTGTTTAAAGTGTAGAAACTCTTAATTTTATTAAAACAATAGTACAATTTGTGTTCTAAGAAAATGAGCTGAAAAAAATCCCCTCATCTTCAAAAAAATCCTAACAATTATTAAAACTAAGAATTTCACAGTACAAAATTGCTTTTAACAAATAGCACATAAGAGTTAATAATGGCACCTGCAGTTCCAGAAAAACATTTTGTACTTGAATAAATATGTTCAAGTTCAAGAGTCATTTATTGTCATTTCAACCATATACATGTAATACAGTGTACAGTGAGACGAGACAGCGTTTCTCCAGGACCAAGTGCT
>JAQQZX010049479.1:0-13424 GCA_030068355.1 Notoglanidium maculatum | reverse complement strand
TCACTGAAAAGCATTCCAGGTGACGACTTCATGAAGCTGGTTAAGATAATGCCGATTGTACCATCACGGTAAATGGTAGCTAATAAAGAAAGCTTTATTGAGGGACAATTTAGAAGTCACAATCACTTCCAGTCCCAACACAACAGCAATAGCTCAGCTGGTTAATGTTAGTGCTTCCCTATTGAGTCCCCTCCTTGGCAAGCTAAGTGTCTAACCCCTGTCACACAAGCACCCCCTCACCATCTCATTCAATTTGTTCACACATTTTGGTTCTGTTTATATCAGGCTCTAACCCAAGCCAATGGGTTCCCTACCACATACAACCTCGGGAATCCGCCAGGAAAGCGCACAGGAAAGTAGTTTAGCAGTTTTCAAATTGTCAGAACAAAAAAAACAATCAAACCAACAAACAAAAAAACAAAAACAACTAGAGCATACATTTCAGCCCTCAAAGAAATGAAAATGATAACTTGTGCATTGAGGTTAACTGTTTGCTGTCACACTGATAATGATACGATTGTGTTTGAACTAGTGGATAATTGCAGTGGATACTGTAAAGTTGATGTTACTTAAAATTAAACAGGGCTGTGTCCTCAAAATGTCCTCATGTCTTAGATGCACCCAGGTAACACAACAGTCCAGAGCATGTGTGAGAGAGCATGCGCATGTATAGCAGGAAAGGGGAGGGGGGCTGACTGGTGGTGAGAGATGCTTTGCCAAAGCAACTGGGCAAAACACAACATTGTTTATGCCATTATGAGAAGTGAAAAGATATTTTCAGCTCATTATGAAACTGGTGGCCCAAATTATTCTGTGGTGGGCTGCCATAGTTTAAGTACTTAATGGGAAACATTAATGGGTCCCACTGCTTTTCTTTCTCCCTCTTGCATTGCTCTCAAGAATTAGTCGAGGGTGACTGACTCAACAATCTCAACAGCAGATAATTGGTTTGGCTGGAGCCACCCCTGAGTGATACATAGAAGGGAGTCCATCAGGCTCTGGGGTTACGTTCCAGCTTTGTTGGCCTAAGAATGGGACTCAGTGCCCGTCTGCATGGAGTATAGCCTGCAGCATGCATTATCAAGGGCATAATAGACTTACTGGGCTTCCCGGCTCATGGGGTGCAAAGTTGTTGGCCCACTCTCTTTCAGGCCAGTCCTTACTGATGGCAACATGATTGAAGGTGCCCTGTAAGCTTTAATGTCATCATTTGCGGTGAGTTTTGTGAGGACAAGCTGTATTTCTCAGTCGGTGTTGGGGAGAGGGGTCCCAGAGGTGGGATCTTGGCAGCAGATAGTACTGAGCTTGTGGATCACAGCGTGGGGAAAACAAGTGTTCTTTATATTTGCTCTAAATGAATAGGGGTGAAGGGAAGCTGGATTGAGGTGCAGGGTCTGGTGCTGGATGCTCTCGGTGGGTGAAGTAGCAGAAGAATAATTATTGGAATGGCCATGTAAATGATCATGGAAAACCATGGTTCTTCCCTAGGTGACAAAATTACTTTGATGAATGAATTTTAAATACATTGTCCTAAAAGTTTTCATTAATTTACTCTAAAATAAATAAAACATTTAAATTAAATGTGAATACATTTAGAAAAGCCACATATGAAGTTACACTGTTTTGTTTTTGCATGACAGTTTTGATATGAATTAATCACCATACCAAACATTTCAGCTTCTCAGCACATGACATGCTAACTTTAAAAAAGTTTTTTAAAACATGTAAGTTAAACAATATATAATAACATTATATTATATAAAAAGATTTCTTCTTCTTTTTCTAAATATTGCTTTTTAAATGAAAATTCTAGTCTTCACTAATTTTGTCTGAAATTTAATGCACAAATTGAGGAAATTTACTCAGTTTGTAGATCTGTTAGTCTCACATCACATAACAATTGTCCTCCAAGTTCTTAGTAAGTTAATGTGATTTTATATTGAAATTGATGCACTCAAAAGACATTAGTTAAATATAAGCCATTGATTGTAAATTTGGTCATTCATTCATTCCTTCATTGTTCATTTTTATTAATTATTGCAGGGCACACATTCTCACATATTCATACATTAATTCACATATTCACTAACACCCATTTTAATAGTCCTTTAACAATGGACATTGTAACAAGGCAGCTTCATATGAAGAAGGGAAGAGAGAGAGAGAGAGAGAGAGAGAGATCCCCCAAAACATTGACACAATTTTTGCCTCTGTACACCATCATAATGAATTTGAAAAGAAGCCATCAAGATGTGCTTGAAGTGTTGACTTTCAGCATTAATTCAAGTCGTTTAACAAAAATATTGCATTAACCATTTAGCAATTACATTAGCCATTTTTTTTACACAGTCCTTCCATTTTCACAGTCTCAAAAGTAAAAGAACAAACTAAAATTATTATAAATATAAACATAATTTTTTAATACTTGGATGCAAATCAATCACCCCCTAAAGTATGGAGCCCCTGGACATTACCAAATGCTGGAAAGCATGTTAACTAACTTGGCCATTTAAGGACATTTCATTTCTTTGCCTTAAGAAGCTCTTGGGTTGCTTTCACAGTATGCTTTGGGTCATTATACATCTGTTCTGTGAAGTGTTTTCCTATAAGTTTATCAGCATTTGACTGAATCTGAGGAGAAAGTATAGCTCCTAAATGGCAAACTCCTAAAGTAATCTTTTTGATAGGACTGCTTTGTTTTATTGAGAGTTCCCATAGCTGAGAGAAAAGCTGCCAAATGCAAATTCAATGCTTGGAATCAACTCCAGACCTTTTGTCTCTTTCGTTTTTCAAGAAATATCAAGAAAATAGGACATAACTGGCCATATCAGTCAACACTTCTGTTTCTTTTGAGCCTGTGAAAATGAAGGGACTCTGTTGGAAACAGCTGTTTCATAACACAGCTTAATTCCTTAATAATTACATATAAATGAGTAAAAATTAACAACAATATTTAAAATCTAATTTACTAATTAAATAATGGTCAAACAAACATGCAGATCAAACCTTCTTCACAGCTTGAAATTGTAAACACGCCTATTTTAAAACAAGAATTTAAAAATTTTAATAAAAAACAAACGCTAAGGACAATTATTTCAATATAAAACAAGAATGGCGGATTTGTATTTATTATTTGCGCTGTAGGCCACTCCACAAAACAGTTTCTGTTTAACAGCATGTCACATGTTTGACACTTCCAGGGAGTGAAGGATAACTTCCTTTACCAGGTCAATTCTGGAACTGTCTGGGCCCACTGTGACACTGTTGGAGTTGTTGAATTCCTGGGCACCTGGAACAGGAAGATGATCACTGATGGGGAGAAAAGCAACTGTAAAAGTTGTAGGGGTGAGTGCTCCGCTGTGGTTTCCACCTGTACATCGTGGTTCTGAAGCAGCCTGAATCTTAGGGGTGGTGGTGCGGTGTGTGGGTCATCCTCAGTTTCCGAGTCTCCTATTAATGGTAACTGTGGAGACATGGAACAAGATGGTTGACTCCTTGTTGTCCCCCTTCCTCTCCCTGGCTTATGTGCTGTTATTGGGCCCTCATCTTTTGAATGCTCATCACTGTCAAACTAACAATCCACAAATATACTGTTTAGTTGTACATTTTATTTCCCACATGTTCATTATAAGCTAATATAAGACTATCCAAGCCATTTACCTTAAGTCAGGAAGAAAAGGTGCATCCTCCTCTTGAAATAAATAGCCTCTTTTTCCCAGCTGTCCCCCCTGCTGAGCACTATGTGCACAGCTGCTCAGCACTGTATTCACACTAATATAAATAATTGCATTTGCAATCAATTTTTTTTAATCAAAGTATTACCAAGTATAAAACATTGCAACAAGCATGCACATATTGATTCCATTTCATTTTGCCCCTACAGAGTTGTTTTGAATATGTCCAGGGAGTGCTGTGCATATTGCGCTTGAACACTCACTGCTGTCTCCACAAGACTCGAAGTATTCACATGAAAATACAAAATTTTACACTACATTCATATATTTGTTTATCAAATTACTAGCAAGTATATATGAATTTTACAAACAAATGTACATTGGTTTGGATGCACAATAGGGCTCTAAAACCTATGCGCTCATATGTATGCATGTATGTATGTATGTATGTATGTATGTATGTATGTATGTATGTATGCAATTGCTATTCTACTCTCTCTTCCAATTTCCCCCACTTTGTTTCAAAGGTAAACAAAGTTAGCACTGAAATACTTCCAGGTTCTTAGGTCATGTATTTTTTTTTCTGTTTGTTTCTAAGACCAAAAACATAAAAAATATGGATATTTTTGTAAGCTCTACATTTTTATGATGCATTTTTTTAAGCCATTTTAAAGTCCCAGTGACTAATATTTACAGATTTTAAAATTGATATTATCTTTAGTTTTACATGACTTAGTAACACCAAACAATGCCTAGTATGACTTCACACTTGATAGACACTGGCAGAACTTCCATATAATGAGTTGCTTTTTTGTACGCCTGCAATTCATCAACACTGCGTTAATGCAATATTTTGGTTAAACACCTTGAATTAATTCTGAAAGTCTACGCTTCAATCACATCTTGATGGCTTCTTTTCAAATCCATTGTACTGGTGTAGAGAGGAAAATTGTGTCACTGTTCCAGTACTTTTAGAGGGAACTGTATATGCTTTCAGCCTAGACTTAAACACTGAGACTGTGTCTGAATCCCAAACATTAACTGGAAGGCTGATCCATAAGTGTGGGGCTTTGTAAGAGAAAGCTCTGCCCCCTGCTGCAGCTTTAACTATTCAAGGTACCAACAAAAGACCTGTATCCTTTGATCTAAGTAGGAGTGGCAGATCATAAAAGATCAGAAATTTGCTAGGCCATACCTTCTTGCAACAGTAAGGACTCTTGTTGTTGAATTCTGGACTAACTGGAGCTTGTTTATGCACCTACTGGAACATCCAGACATTGAACATTACAATAATCTAACCTTCCATCCATCCATCCATCCATCCATTATCTATACCACTTTATCCATCTGGGTTGTGGGGAAGCTGGAGCCAATCCCAGCACCTTCGGGCGAGAGGCGGGGTAAACCCTGGGAAGGTCGCCAGTCCACCACAGGGCCAATAATCTAACCAAGAGTTTAAAAAGAAACATGAATTAATTTTTCTGTATTATGCAGTGACATCATATCTTATCTTAGTAATATTTCTGAGATGAAAAAAGGCTGTCCTATTAATATTATGTACATGAGCTTCAAATGAGAGGCAGGAGTCAATAATCACACCAAGTTACTATGTAATCAGAATGCTTACGTGTAACTGCATGTGGTCCCAGAACTAGTACTTCTGTCTTGTCAGAATTAAGTAGAAGGAAGTTAGTAAGCATCCATTGTTGAATGGCCTTTACACATTCATCTATTTTATTAAGCTGGTTTCCCTCATCTGACTTTGCTGAAACCTACAACTGTGTTTCATCAGAATAAAAACCATGCTAAAACATGGAAGCTAAAACCATGTTTATTCAATTTTATTTGTATAGCGCTTTTAACAACAGACATTGTCACAAAGCAGCTTCACAAAGTATGTAAATTCTGAATAAAAACTTATGAAGCTATACATTTATCTATATATAACCCAAATGAGCAAGCCTGTGGCGACGGCAGCAAGGAAAAACTCCCTGAGATGCCCTTCTGTGTAGAAGGAGGAACGATATTGCAGATGACTGCATTGCAGGCATCAGTGAGTCGGCATTCACCTGCAGACCAAGGGAAACCCAGACAAGTAACAGACTTACTGCACCAATGCAAGTTGGAGAGTGACACCTTAAACCACACTGTGCTAGATGCCTGAGGAGCATAAGAGCACTTTTCACAAGTCTTTTCACAATCAGCCATGAGCAGAAGATTGTCTACATTCTTTAACAACACCCCACCATCAGATGGTACAAATCCATCCAGTGCATCTCATACAACAGTGGCAGTGAGTGCTCATGAACGAGAATACTGGATGAGTAGATGGAATTTAACAAATTATAGATTAATTATAAAATAAAGAAGAATAAAGTTCAGGTAATCGGCAAACAACACAGGGAAAGTAAGACAAAGACAATCAGGTGATTCAGAGCATGGAAGTGTATTGGCCATATTGTCTGTATGCATGAGCTCATGGGAATCATAGTCCATGTCTGAATCTGTTTGCATGTCTGTGAAAAAATGAAGCATAAGTGAAGCATAAACTGAGCGTCCCAAACATTTATCCATTGTGCATTTCTACATCAAAGTTCTTTCTAATAAATTGAACAGAGATCAAGGAACAACAACAAAACAATGAGTTAGAAAAAGAGACAGGTCAGACATGTGTGGATCGAATTTGCAAAGGATGTATTTTACACTGAATGTAACATTCCTGGATCAAACAAACCCTCACGTGAGAAAGGACTGAATCCTGTGTTTACAGATCGAGCATACAAAGGATCTATGAAGGGATCACAATTGACACCTAAACCAAATCTATATGCTTTAGGGTTCTCATTTGGATTGAGGATAGGATGTTTAGGATAGGATGGCCCTGACCCACCCCTGTTTAAGGAGCATAAACCCAAGCAGTCAAGCAGGCAAGGGAGACAGGGGAAAAAAACACCACTGCTAGCTAGCTGTATCTGATTAATCTTTAGTAATCTTTTAGTAATCTTTTCAGATTAGGCAAGGCAATATCCAATATTATCATTCTATCACATTATACCATATCCAATATCATAAAAAAAGGCCTTCTCCTAGCTCAGGTTTTCTTGACTGATCATTATCAATCTGTTGATATAAATGGTAACTCCTCGACACATGGTAAGGCACAGTTTGGTGTACCACAAGGTTCTGTTTGAGGCCCACTGCTTTTTTCCTTGTATATGCTACCTCTGGGTAATATTATTTATAAACATGTTATTAACTTCCACTGTTATGCTGATGACATGCAGTTATATATTTCAGCAAATCCAGATGAGAACAACAAGCTTATAAAATTTGATGATTGTGTAAAGGACATTAGACAATGGAAGCTTACTAACTTCCTTCTACTTAATTGTGACAAAAAAAAAAAAATACTAGTTTTAGGACCACATGAAGCTAGAAGTGAGCATTCTGATTAACTTATAAAACACTGAATGTTATTGCACCACAATATCTGAGTGAACCTCTCAGTCTTTTATTATCTTCCAGGGAACAGAGGGACAGAGCCTTCTCTTACAAAGCCCAATAGTTATGGAACAGCCTTCCAATTAGTGTTAGGGACTCAGACACAGTCTCAGTGTTTAAGTCTAGACTGAAAACATATGCTTAGTCAGGCTTTTTGTTAATACATTTTATTAGGTAAGGAGCTGATCTGGAGGATTATCAGGCATAGAGTGCTCTGGTAAATTAGCTTTATGTCCCAAGGTGCTCTTATGTCTGTATTACCTTCTTGCTCTCCCTTTCAGTTAGGCTGTCATAAATAGTCTTGCTGGAGTTCCTGCTTGCATTCAGGATATACATCATTCTTAACCATTACGTAACAATGATCATACCTAACAATCTCCCTCCCTCTCTCTCTCTCTGTCAAGCTGCACATGCTATTTCTGTGATATGTGTGATCCTGACCCCTTCTGCTCTCTGGACCATCCTGATGTCCTACTTCTGATTGGAGTTCTCATGACTTGGAAACCACTCGCTCCTGTTAAGGATGGCCCTTTATGAACTATGAACTGAAATAAAATAATGAATATTATTATTATATATATTATGGCTATTTATAATTTGCATCTGGAATTTATATGTTTCTTTTAAGATGCTTTGTGGTAATGTCCATTGTTAAAATGGCTATGCAAATGAAGCTGAACTGAATTGCATAGCCGCTGGGGGTTAATGAACATGTAAATGAATGTTTGAATAATTAATAAAAATTAACAAATGAATGGATGAAGAAATAAAAAAAATGTATAATGAATGGTTTATTGTAAACTATGTTTACATTTACAGTTTTGTCATTTGGTGTCACAGTGGCATCTGAACCAAACTTCACTTCCCATCATCCTTCTCCGCATACTAAAATGGCCGACACGAACTACAAATCACAACAGCACAAGCGCTCCAGCTCCCCTGAGTACTAAGTGAGCAGTTGAGGGTTAAGGGCCTTTCTCAAGGGCTCAGCAGAGGTAGCTTGGCAGTGCTGGGATTTGAACCTTCTGATCACTAGTCCAACTAGTCCAAACTAAAGTGTTTTTATTGCTTCAAGTGTAATATAAAATCACATTAACTTGGAGAACAATTTTTATGTGATGTGAGACCAACAGATCTACAAACTGACTACATTTCCTCACTTTGTGCATTAAATTTCAAAATTCATAAAGCCTAGAATTTTAGAATTTTAGAATTTTAAAAAACATTATTTAGAAAAAAAAAACTTTTTATTATTATGTAATATAGTGTTATATATTGCTCAACTTACATGTTGTGGACATTTTTTAAAATTGGCATGTCGTGCTGAGAAGCTGAAATGTTTGGTATGGTGATTAATTCATGTCAAAACTGTCATGCAAAAATGTAGAACCAGTTTTGAAAATGAAGAACAGCAAGAGATGGCATTTAGTCATGTTACTTTTGGCCACATTTTTTTTGCATTCTTGAAATGCGAGAAAAACAAGAAGTACTACTTTAGAATTTGTTTGTCACTTCCTTGGAACCAGCCCAGAATCACTCTGCCAGTAACGCTGAAGAACAGTGTAACATTACATGTGACTTTTCTAAGTGTAGTTACATTTATTTTAAACATGTTTCATTTTATTTATTTTAAAGTAAGTTAAAAAGACATTTTTAACTTAAGGGTTATTTTTAACTTTAAGGGTATTCAGAATTCAGTCATCAAAATAAACTACCCAATCACAATTTCATCATTCCATCATCAAATTTCATCATTAAGCTCAACTATCTATATAATGCAATTTCATGGGCCAGAGAACATTTCTCATGAATAAGTAGAAGAAGATAAAAGTGAAAGACAATTCTGACCAAATCTTTCACATGATTAAATGAGAATATGTCTGTCATTAAAGGATTATGAATGAAGACAATTTTTTTAAAACGTCAAAAAGTACATGATAGACATATAGTATTTTGCCATACTTTTACATCCATGAAATGCAAGAAGGCATACTACTCTGATACATCAGTGTTTGATAAATATGCAGTTGTCCAAAAGCAGTATGTACACACCTTACATGAACAAAATGTACTTAAAGGTAAGCCCTACAGACAGATCTTTGAAGAAATATCTCGTATGGATATACAGAATTATAGTTAGCATGTCACGATGTGCTAATAAGGTGAAATAATAAATATGTTGCTAAAATCATGACAAAACTCATTCAATGTGTAAAACAAGTTTTGAAAATGAAGACTCACATGAATAATTTCTATTTATGTAAAATTACTACACATTTATATTTATTAATATTAATACACAATTAAACTTTAATAATCTTTTGTATGACATATCACATGGTGCGTGCCATCTGCTCCATTCACTGGGAAACCTCAGTAGAATTCGATTGTCCCTTCCGTGGACCTGGCCCAGAAATGCTGTTCCAGTAACACTAAAGTGTAACAGTGCAACCTCACATGTTGCTTTTCTAAACATATTCACATTTATTTTAAATGTTTATTTATTTTAGAGTAAATTAATCAAGACCTTTATTACAGTGTATTCAGAATTCAGTCATCAAAGAAATCTTGTCATCTTGGGGAGGACCATGATTTTCATTGATCATTCAAATAGCCATGCCAATGTTACTTCTTCTGCTGCTTTGCTCGGCATGAGCATCCAGCACCAGACCCTGCACCTCACTCCAACATCCCTTCACTCCCCTGTAGCTGAAGACAGACATGACAGCTAGCTAACTAGACTTAAACAACAATTACAATTACTACAAATTTCAGAAATGAATGCAAATCAAACAGAACTTACAGTTTATTACCAATAATTACAAATTACACCACTATGCAGCTCCAGTTAATTCTGACAAATACCATTATGTGTAAGTTTGAGATGTCAGTCAGGTTCACTCATGTTTCATTGAGTGGCAGTTAGTCACGTCAAGTTCTGCCCCTTTTGTGAGGTTTCCCATTCATCCTAAGAAAGAACTGTGCTTCCAAAGGCAGGACAAATGAAGATTGCACTGTCCAATAAACACTGAGACACAAAACCCACCCCCAACACTCCTATTGACCCCAGAGAAGCATAGCTTCTGGGTGGGGCTCGAAACGATGTGTTAAAATGCTTTTGTCAAGTGAGCACTAACCTTTCATCCTATTAAGACACATTGTACTTGAATCTGCCATAGATCCTAGAGATGCGCGGCTTTTATTAGTTTCTATTAGAGCTGTGTCAGAGGCTTCAAAGAAGATTTTCATCCATGATGCACTGAAAATTTGAGTTAAATGAATGGACAGTGCAATATTGTAGAGGGATACTTGTTCATTTGATTTGCTAATATATTGGATTCCACCAAGAGTGTTGAATAATATATAGACACCTTTGTAAACATTTCCTTGCTGCATTTTATTGAAATTGTACTGGAAACCAGGTGTCCCATGCAGAATTAAAGCAATCACCTATGAATCCACATATTGCTACAATAGCACTGACTGATTATATTTAATTCTTTAAATGACACATTAGTTCATTTATATTTATCTGGTTATAATGATCTCAAACCTAATTGTCTCCCTGGTTTAGACAAAGCATTAATTGTTGGAGGCAGTAATATTCATTTTAATAACCCAGTAGATTCTCTGAGAACATTCTTCATGTCCACTCTAGATTCATGTTAGGTTAAAGTGTCACCCTCTCCCCCTTTTATACAAGTAAATGTTTTTTATCTACTAGCAGCCAGACTCCAGCAGCATCAGCTCTCCCAGGAGCTGGCACTGGGGTCTCATGCTGCGGCATTTGTTTACGTCATCAAAAGCCTCAAAAATCTTTAGTAACCCTTTTCTAACACATACCCTAGTTCAACACTATCAGTTTTTGCCATTTTTTGGGTTAGGTGATTTGGGGTAATATTGTCCCAGCTTGGAAGCCTTTCGGTAATATTGGATATTGCCTTGCCTAATCCTGGATTGGAGAACTGTGATACATTCAATTGCATACTATTAAAATTTCAATTTCAATTTTATTTGAATAGCACTTTTAACAATGGACATTTTCACAAAGCAGATTCACAGAAATATATACAATGGCTTGCAACAGTATTCAACCTCCTTGAAATTTATCATAATGTCTGGTGTCTGGGTGGTAATGTGGGGAAAACAAGTGCTCTTTTTATTTGCTCTTGGGTGAACAAGGATGAAGGGAAGTTGGAGTGAGGTGCAGGGTCTGGTGATGGATGCTCATGGCAAGTGAAGCAACAGAAGAAGTATAATTGGCTATTTGAATGATCAATGAAAATGGCCTCCCAAGGTGACAAGATTACTTTGATGAATTAATTCTGAATACACTGACCTAAAAATCTTAATTACAATTTTTTTTTACTTCAATAAATAAAAACAAACATATTGAAAATAATTGTGACTACATTTAGAAAAGCCACATGTGAGGTTACACTGTTCTTAAACACTACATTGAAGCAGCGTTTCTAAGCCAGGTCCACGAAAAGGATTCTAAAAAGGTTTCCTAAGGAATGGAGCAGATAGGCTACACCATGTGACATGTCTCACAAAAGATTATTAAAATTTACTTGTGTATTAATACATTAAACACAAATAACATGATTAAAAAAAAATATGCCTACATAGCACTGTAGTGCTGATCAAAAAATAAATGCCATCTCCTGTGAGTCTTCATTTCGAAAACCTGCTCAACACATTGAATGAGTTTTGTCATAATTTTAGCAACAGATTTCACCTCATTAGCACACAGCGAGATGCTAACTAAAATGCCACTGGGTTATGTACAAGTATATGCTGTTTGTGTTATGTTTTCCTTTCTCTTACAAACGAATATAAAATGCATATTTGTCAAATACTTATGCATCAGAATATTATGCCTTCGTTTCTTGCATTTCAAGGAAGTAAATGTATGCTGCTAAAAGTGACATGACTGAAAGGCATCTCATGCTGTTTTTCATTTTCAAAGCCATAGTCCTATCTTTCAAAATTTTGTAACTTTGATTCTTAATATGACAAAATACTGTATGTCTATCATGTTATTTCTGATGTTTCTACTAAATTGTCTTAATCGTAATCTTTTAATTACAGACTTTATATTCTAATTTAATCATGTGAAAGATTTGGCCAGAATTATCTTTCACTTTTATCTTCTTCTACTTATTCATGAGAAATCCTCGCTGCCCATGAAATTGCATTCTTTAGATAGTTAAGCTTAATGATGAAATTTGATGATGGAATGATAATCATGGTTGGGTAGTTTACTTTGATGACTGAATTCTGAATACCCTGTCCTAAAAGTCTTTTTAACTTACTTTAAAATAAATAAAATGAAACTTATTTAAAATAAATGTAACTACAGTTAGAAAAGTCACATGTAATGTTACACTGTTCTTCAGCGTTACTGGCAGAGTGATTCTTTGCTGGTTCCAAGGAAGTGACGAACAAATTCTAGAGTAGTACTTCTTGTTTTTCTCGCATTTCAAGAATGTAAAAAAAATTTTTTTTTTTTTTTTGAAAATGTTTATTTTCAAAACTACATAGATTTTTGCATTACAGTTTTGGCATGAATTAATCACCATACCAAACATTTCAGCTTCTCAGCACATGGCATGCCAACTTCAAAAAATGTTTTACAACTCGTAAGTTGAACAATATATAATAACATTATATTATATAACAACAAAAAGGCTTCTTCTTTTTCTAAATAATGTTTTTTTTTTTTCAATAAAATGTTTCACGAATTGTGTCTGAAATGTATTGCACAAAGTGAGGAAATTTAGTCAGTTTGTAGATCTGTTAGTCTCACGTCACACAGAAATTGTTCGCAGTAAGTTAATGTGATTTTATATTACACTTGAAGCAGTCAAAACATGTTGGTCAACAATAAACAATTAATTGTATTTTTCTAATTCCTTCATTCATTCGCTTGTTAATTTTTATTAAGTACTACAGGGCACCAAGCTCTCACACATTCATACATTCATTCACATATTCATTAACACCCAGGGACTATTCAATTCAGTTCAGCTTCATTTGTATAGCCATTATAACAATGAACATTACATAGAAATACATAAATTCCGGGTATAAATTTTAAACATACAAATCAATAAATTTAGCCATAAATTTATTATATATATTATATATATACACTACAAGTCAAAAATTTGGACACGCCTTCTAATTCAATGTTTTTTTCTTTATTTTTATTACTTAAAAGGCACTTCATGTCTTAAAGTAATG
>JAQQZX010049430.1:0-13427 GCA_030068355.1 Notoglanidium maculatum | reverse complement strand
GGAGAACATGCAAACTCTGCACAGAAAGGCACCCTGGGTGACCCGGGGATCGAACCCAGGACCTTCTTGCTGTGAGAACCACCCAGAATAAATATAGATATTGAGAATCAATGATCTGAATGCATGATGAATTTATTCACACTAACCACAGTGAGCATGTTGAAGCCAGCCTGGCCCAGCAGGTTGCCCAGGTCGGTGACAGCTGTGTAGGGGGAAATGTGGGGAGCAAATCCTCCCTCCCTCTCCAGCTCAGCTAGCTGCAGGGAGCAGCGTAACTCGTACAGAGTCTCGCCTCCGACCATCGTGCCTACAAACACACCGTCTGGCTTCAGTACATGATGGATCTGAAAGAGAGTAGGATCATGACGTTTAGGTCTTTCAGAAGATGTACAGAAACTTCTAATTAGGGGTAATAAATATAATACGATCCTTATGTTGCTTTTACGCAACACAGTTTTTGAGATTGTATGTGTATGTAATACTTTACTTTATTTCCCCCCTGATTCCTTGCCAAAGTCCAAAAATAAAATGTGAAATACTAGACCGCTCCATGTGATTCCAAACTTGACAGTTACATTAAATATTCAGCAAAGAAGCACAACTGAAATGTGTTAAAACCCTCCTCAAACACCAGCTTAACTTGATCACGCTATTTATGTAGGTGTGGGATGATGACATCCTTCAGTCTAAGACTCCCAGCCTGCTACACCGAACACCAACAGGTACCAACCCTCCCGACCACAAAGATATCACAGGACACCAAGCTTGGATAGATTAGCTCTGGCTTCATAGGTTTCTTAGGATGCAGTTTTGATAAAAGGCAGTGAGAATGAGGCTTATGCAAGCTTTACACAAGCCCCACCCACATGTAGTCACTGATCTGTGCTTTCAATGCTTCGCAAAGCTAAATATTGTGATATGTTCTCCATGAAAAAAATGTATGCATCATGATGTGGTGTTTTTAAACATTTTTCAGAATACAATTAGAGTAACGTGCAGTACCTGACGCAAAGCTCCTGGAAGATCGTTGATCCAGTGTAAACTGAGGGGAGAAGGTGACCACAGTGATACTACTAAAAACCACGGATCTAATTTGTTTTCACCAAAACTAAAAAGAAGTGTTAATCAAACATGCTGGGAACATGCTCTGGCACCGACTTATGTTCAGTAGCAAGTCATAGCGAGTTACCTCAGGCTGCTGACCACCAGATCAAAAGTGTTCTCGTGGAACGGCAAGAACTCCTCATCGGCCATCACGCAGTGTGTAGGCATCTCACTCCGCCTCTTCTGCCTCTAGAATACACAAAGAGGTTTCAGCACACACAAACACTCCTCATTTCAAACATCCACTATACTAGACCAATATATTCTAGATCATCCATTATATACTGGAGAAATGTATTTTGGATTATACAGTATGGTGGAACAGTTTGCTCTAAATTACACATTAATCTTGACCAAATGCACTCTAGATATCCATTAAACTGAAGAAAAGAATTTTTCAGTACCCATTCTTGATTAACCGGACCACTTCACCAAATTTATTCTAGATTATCCAGTAATTTTGACTAAATTTATTTTACATTATTCTGTATGCTGAGCATATGTATTACCCAGTATACTTGACAAATTTACCCTAGATTATCCAGTATTCTGGACACATTTATTCGAGATTATCCAGTACTTTTGGCAAAATTTATTCCAGATTGTTCAGTATGCTTGGAAAATTTACTCTGGACTGTCCGACAGGCTAGACAAATTTACTCTAGATTAACCAGCATACTTGACCAAATTTATTCTATATTACGCTTAACAAACTTAGATTAAATTATCCAGTATCCATGTTGTCAATAAATTTATTTATGCTGGGCAAATTTAATACACTAGATAAATTTATTCTAGATTATACATTAGGATGAACAAATTTATTCCAGCTGATCCAGGACACTGGGCAAATTTACTCTAGATTATCCCGCATCCTGGAGAAAACTACTTTGGATTATCCAGCATGCTGGATCGAAATCAATCTTAGTATGAATGCCTGACAGATTTATTTGAGGTTATCCAGTGTGCTGGTCACATTTACTCTACATTATGCTTAATATATTATAATATACTCCAGTATGCTTGATAAAGTTATTCTAGATCATCCAGTACGTCACAAATGATTGGGCGTTAACTGGACAAACTGGGATGTGCACAGAGAAGACTTTGTGACTTAGAACACTTAGAAACACTCAGTTTGGTTCTTAACAGTGTTACGTACCAATGAAGCGTGCGAGACGTCTGTAAGGAAAAGGCGCTCTACGACATCCTGTAAAAAAAGAAAGAGAGTCAAAAGCTTTAATAAAATCTGATTTCACTGATTGGGTTGATGCTTAGAGAAGAACAGGTACCTTGCTGAGATGTTCGGCAATGTGGCTTTTTCCGCAGCCCATGTCTAGTGCTAACGGGAAAGTCCTGCAGAAACACCACAGAGGCTATGAGCACTGCTGCAGTCACATGGGTCAAATCTTTCAAAGCCACATCACTGCTGACTACATTAAAACGCTGGTCAGATTTTAATTTTGGAAATTTTAGCCACCTTCTTTATACAACACACCAGACTCAGCACCATAAATGCGAAACTAACCGTGGCCTTTATAAGCTGATTTTGAGACGGCAGAAGAGGAAACCCCACACTCTCTTTTGAGGCTATACATTCTTTATCTTTTAAGGAAAAAAGGAAAAGACACAGGACTGGATATCATGGGGTGGAGTTCAGTTCTGTGCTAGAAAAACGTCTGCAATGAAGAAACTATCCAGCGAAAGATGAAACTGCAAATCAGAATTTTCTTACAGTATATTTTGTAATATATGAACATTACAGATACAAATCAATCAAACCACAAGAAATAAAGAAGAATTACCTGGCAATGTCATAAACTCTGTCTGCTACTCTGCTCCCAAGCTGCAACATAAAAAACTGTGACCATCACGGACAAGTCACTGAGCAACAAAACATACAAATCTATGTGAGGTAAATAACGCTGCAAATCTGGTAAATAAAGCTGTAAATGAGGTAAAATATCACTGTAAATGAGGTGAATGATGTAAATAAGGTAAATAAAGCTGTAAATGAGGTAAAATATCACTGTAAATGAGGTGAATAATACTGTAAATGAGGTAAATGATGAACATTAGGTAAATATCACTGCAAATGAGGTAAATATCGCTGCAAATGAGGTAAATGAGGTAGATAATTCTGTCAATGAGGAAAATGATGAACATTAGGTAAATGGTGTAAATGAGGTGAATAACTTTGTAAATGAGGTAAATATCATGGTAAATGAGGTAAATGATGAACATTAGGTAAACATCACTGTAAATGAGGGAAATGATGTAAATAATGTAAGTAACGCTGTAAATGAGGCAAATAATGCTGTAAATGAGGTAAATGACACTATAAATGAGGTAAATAACATTGTAAATGAGGAAATTGATGATGAACATTAGGTAAATAATGGTGTAAATGAGGTGAATAACTTTGTAAATGAGGTAAATATCACTGTTAATGAGGTAAATGATGTAAGTAAGGTAAATATTGCTGTAAATGAGGTAAATATCACTGTAAATGAGGTAAATGATGTAAGTAAGGTAAATATTGCTGTAAATGAGGTAAATATTGCTGTAAATGAGGTAAATAACACTGTAAATGAGGTAAATAACACTGTAAATGAGGTAAATAACACTGTAAATGAGGAAATTGATGATGAACATTAGGTAAATAATGGTGTAAATGAGGTGAATAACTTTGCAAATGATGTAAATAAGGTAAATATTGATGTAAATGAGGTAAATAACGCTGTAAATGAGGTAATTGATGATGAACATTAGGTAAATTGGGTAAATAATGCTGTAAATGAGGTGAATAACTTTGTAAATGAGGTAAATATCACTGTAAAGGAGGTAAATGAGGTAAATATTGCTGTAAATGAGGTAAATGTTGCTGTAAATGAGGTAAATCACGCTGACCTCGTCTCGCAGGTAGTCATATTTATCGCTGTCCGGTAAAGTCGCTGCCCATTTCTTTTGTTTTCTCTTCATATTTCTGTCAAACACGTTCATGGCCCCTCCAGGTCGGCTGGACACGGCTCTCGCGCTCCTCACACTTCCCACAGGCTGAGTGTGTGCTGGAGAACACACTTTCTTTCCTGAGGTGAGGGTGAGTGTGAGGTTAGTGATGTTTCTGTGAGGAATAATAAACCGAGCTGTTCCTCTCAGGAACACGCCGTGACAGCAACAAACACCGTTCATTAGGTTATTCATGATTCTATCTTACAGAAGACAAAAATCTATCAAATAAAAGAGAAAATTTAGCAAGTATATCAGGACGTTTTCAGTTTCTGCATCATGTCGCCTCCATTCACTGGCGCTGTTGACCTTTTAGCGTGAAACACCGGCTGCGTTCCAAATAACTACCTAGTGAACTTTAAGTGCCCTACTTAGCTCCACACTTCCTCACTAAACAGTGCGTCGAAATATAGCAAAACTGTAGAAAGTGTAGTGAAGTAACATACTTTTCCTATACTGTTTTAGTATTTTTGGGATTTCGGCTTATTTCGCAGCCTTGGTAGTGCACATGTCCAGGGGAGTAAGGGGTCATTTGGGACTGAACCGCGAAGAGTGACGTTGTGTGTAAAACACGGAACCGGATCGCGCTCAGGAAATGGCGTAAGAGGCGCCACATTCACACAGTTAATCTGTTTATCTCACTAATAATTACTTTCAGATTGGTAAATAACACGAAAAGCTTAAAACTGGCAACATTATTATGAATGTCACTTAATTGTTTTTTTTCTGTAGTAACAGGTTTTATGCATATTTAAATGTTATTATATTGTATATTTCTGTCATCCATGTGCCATGCTCTCCTCATGTCCATGTGGGTTTCCTCTGGGTTCTCTGGTTTCCTTCCCACCCAAAATTTACAGGTCTCAGCAAAGTTTCCAGTTCACCTAAGTCTACAAAATCACCCAAAAAACACCTAAAACTAGCCCCAAAATATTGCCAGCATATGAGTGGCAATATAGGTCATTTATTGGTAAAAAAAAAAAACTGTTTTCTTTTCCCTCTTGTACTCTTAATGTCCCATTTTTCTTAATTTGAAAAACAAAAAACAAAACAACAGAACTAATGTACAGAGTGATTTCCTCAACGTGATGACAGCTAATCTATGTATGCAAAAATCTTCTGCCCTGAGACACTGTAATATTTGTAGTAGTATGTAGTAGTTGTATATTTTGTAGTAGTAGTCCCACTACACTAGACATGGCTCTGTTAAACACAGACACATTATTTGATTTAAAAGTTTAAGATCTTGTAAACTAGCCCAAAAAACCTGTAAACTTGCTTTTTCTACCCGCAACCTTGTAACAAAACTGACTCAAGTTAGTGTAAAAACTGTGACTCCGACAATCCTCTTCCCTCCTCGCAAAAACATGCCTTTAGGTTGATTAGCAACAATAAATTGCCCCTAGGTGTGAATCTGTGTCTTGATGCTGTGAGATGGACTGGCAACCCATCCAGAGTGTATTCCCACCTGGAAAAAAATCTGCATTTCCCAAACATTTGTAAATCTGGTGGAAAATGTTTGTTTGGTTTGGGTTAAAAAAACATTTACAGAAATATTTACTAATAGATTGGTAAGAAAGAAAAACAAAACACGTCACTGTATTTAAACTTTTCATTGTTTGCCATAACTTATAAATTGATTAGATTTAATTTCATTTATTAGATTTAAAGACCTTTTAAGCTAGCATAAAAATCCACTTGCACACTTTCTTTTTCCTTCAGCCAAAACTAGCCAACTTGGCATAAAAACATGACCCTGAGAATGCTCCACCCTCCTCCTAAAAAAATGCCTTTAGGTTGACTGGCATCAATAAATTGCCCTTGAAATGAACTGGCATTGCTTCCAGGTTGTATTCCTGCCTTACACCAAATGTTTTCGCGATAGGAGAAATGAATACAGTTTTATGGTGCTCAGTAGTAAAATTCTGTATTGGGCCAATAATAAGGAGTCCAAAACGGCACTGACAGGTTTGAATTTGTTTCAGGTTTGAAAAACATGGTAAGTCTGTCAGTCAACAGACTCTCAACTCAGACTCATTTACATTTGTTTACAGTGTTAGCTAATCAGGGTTCCTGGACTCAGTCACATTTTGGGAACTGAATTTGCCTTGGTAAACAACATGGCATATGTTTTCAGCAGATATCTGTTTATGTCAAAGCCAAACAAACTTGGTTCTTCATGAACTACTGAATAAAACCTACGTCCATCACAGAGTAACTCAAATCAACGTAGTTGCATATTATGCATAATACTTTATTGTGTTACTGTATCACTGGCTGATGTTAATGTAATAAATGAGTTTAGAGATAAGCGTCCTCATGATCAAACAGAAATTTCTTGTTTGATAAATACAGACAACCATGTTAGTGTTTCGTGTTTGGTTACAGGTAAAGAAAGAACTCAATGTTGGTCAAATAAAGATAAAATTAGCATGAATGATTACATAAATAACAGGAAAGGAAATACATATATGGTGGAAAACTGATGACTATGATCATTACTTCGTTTTCTCTTCAGTGCAACTTATTCTATTCATCATACATAACAAAGACATCTGATTCCTAATATCAGACCTTAGAAGTCTTGTTTTTCTCACACAGAAGACTAATTAACAAGACGCAACCGCACTAGATTTCAGATTACACTGCACAAATGTGTGACTACAGAGTATGGTGATGTTTTAACTAATGCTAATAAAGAAGTAACTAGTAGATAAATCATTAACTCATTACTAAAGGTAGGAAATTAAATCATACTTCCCATACTTCAGTAAACACTTTCTTCCATTTAGGACATGGTGATTTAAATTAGGAGTTTGTTAATATTTTGAGAAATAGATCTGACTACGTTTATCCGAAAACATATTCTTGGCATCTGCGAACTGAATAAGCGGAGTGGGGACAGGATTAAGAAAACACAATCTTGTGCGCACCTCTAATGTTCATAACTTTTAACTCTGTGGGTCTTTTTATTGTTTTCACCCACTTCAATAGACAGATCAGTGACTATAGTTGCCTCAGACAAAAGAAACATTTATACATAACATTGATGGGAATCTTCCATAATATACAGTTTCTTTTGCCTCCCACAAAACTTCCCAGTATTTTTTTCTGTTCATTTTACACGTTCCTTTTCACAAAGTCGTTAGCAAAATCAACAATATTTGTTACTGCTGTGAGGATCAGAATATCTGCGTCAGTGTTGGTGGAGATTTCCTCGCGATAGTTCTTTACAGGAAAGATGTAGTTCACTTTAACACCCAGTCTGACACTGCACTCCTCCATCTAGAAAGACAGACACTCAGAGTAACCTGTAGTAAAGCTCTTGATGTATTTCAGGGCTGTGGGTCAGTTTCTGTGCTAGAGACGGGTAAATCTGTGAGCTCAACCGAATCAGGTTCTTAGACTTACCTTTTCTTTGATTTTCTTGCTCTCGTAGATCCTTTTCAGGTCCTGGGTTACCAGTGAACATGCTTTATCCACAAAGGACAGGATGACCACTTGAGGAATTCCTGTACACATTATTCATATGCACACATGTTAAAATTGTCTGATGTTTAGTTGCCTTTATGAGATTTGACTCGAAATGATTAATCCACTACTGATATTTCAGAGAAACAAATCCTTTCGATTTTGCTCCTGAATCGATGGTAATTCATCATAGAGCTCATCACTGAGAAATAGAGTAGGTTCAGAAAGTATTCAGCTTTTGCAAATTTTATTATGTAATAAATTGATTTTAAAATGGATTCAATTTAAATATCCTGGTTAACCTTCACATCATAATCCATATTAACAAAGAATAAACAATTTTAGATTTTATGTTGCAGATGTAATCACTCTGTCTCATTTTCTATAGTGATTTATCAATTTTGGGTAAGATGGAGCCAATCCCAGCTGACTATGGGCAATAGGCAGGGTACAGCCTGGACAGGGCAACGCAGAGACAAACAACCACTCACACTTGCCAATCAACCTAATCCAATGAAGGAAGGAAGCCGATGCGGGCATGGAGAGACTACACAAACTGGGTGAAAGGAACCCTGCTCAATCTAGGGATCGAACCCAGGACCTTTTTGTTGTGAGGCATTTGTTCTGATTATTTCAAAAAAACATTTAGTCATATCCTAGACTAAAGACACTCCAAACTGAGCTCAGATGGATCATGATCCATCTAGATCTTGGCAGGAGTCAACTAACTTGACAGGATTTAGAAAGGCACACACTTATGTAGGTGAGATTAAAAATTCACAGTGCACATCAGACAAAAAACCAAGCCTGGAATTCCAAGGATCTCCTTACATCTTGACAAACAAACTGTGTCAAGACATAGAACTGGACATGGTTATAAACCAGTTCTAAACCTTTGAATGTTGCCAGAAGAAAAGTGGACTCCACTCTGCTGTGAAATGGGAGACCTTTGGAACAATCAGGATAGTTTCTAGAGGCAGCTGGCAACCTGGACAAACTAAGTAACAGAGTCAGAAGGACCTTGGTCAGGGAGGTGACCACTCTAACATAGCTTTAGTCCTCCAGAGATGGGAGAAGTTGTCAGAAGGACAGGCATCTCAGAAAGGTATTTCTACAAAGAAATTGCTAATCATCTAAATGAGATTTCCGTTTTTGATTTGTACTAAATTTGCTGATATTTCTAAAAATGTGTTTTCACGTTGGAACGTATGGCTTATTGTGTGAAGATGTTAAAAAAAAGGCAATTTCATCCATTTTAAATAAGTGTAATTTAAATGCATAAAATGTGTACAAAGTAAAAGGGTCTGAATACTTTCTGTATGTGAGCGAACCAGTGTAAAAAACAGGATGATGACTCACCCAATTCACGTGCTTGTTGCAGGACAAGTTTCATTTTATCAATAATTTCTTCAGGTGTTACAGAAATTGTGTCTGCTCGTAGGACAAACACCAGACAGTGAACTTTGTCATTTAGACTCGGGGTTCGATTGAAGTCATTGCTTTCAGCGTTCAGCTCCTCCGTAATATTAAACTGAAAATAAAATGATGAACGGTTATAACACTGCACTGTCGCACACTCAAGAGGAGTCAAACAGAAAAGCTAACTTTCACTAAACATGTATTTCAACCAGCAGTGCTGTCATGGATTACAGTGAGAGAAACTCTTGATCTACTTGATCACTAACTGCAACTGTTTTTGCAGTTTTAGCATTTGGAGAGCTGAATGGTTGGATATATGTGAACTGCATTGCATTACAGTATAAACACTGGGAAAAATCTCACAATTACATACCTTATTTATAGCATTCCTGGGAACATTGTGTATGTGATTAATCTAAAAGAATGTCAACTTACTGTGTATCCATCTCTCACATGACCTTGTAGAATTTTGATGATGTCATCTGTGCATGCGCCACTTGAACCTTCTCCCAGACCCATGGTGTCACCAAAATCAAATGGAAAGTAAGATTCATCTGTGCTTTTGTGCAGCTTGTAGACTTTGTACTGGAAACAAACAGAAGAGCAATTTCTATATTTAAATGTAAAACCATGACCTGGTGATTCACCAAAATTCATAATGACTTATATGACTATGACTACTATTATGTGACTTATTACCTTGCGAGTGAAGCTCGAACCATCATCAGTGAGTGAATGAGCGAGGTAAGTGTTGCGGCCTTGGAGGGCGATATTTACTGAAGTGATAAAGGAGGACTTCCCAGAAGCTATTGGTCCAACAACCAAACTCCTGAGATGGTCGACTCCTTGGGCTGACTGAAACGCGTTCAGTTTCTGCAACATCTGCTCTCTATCACTAATCGCAAGAAAACAGAGGAAATAACCCTAATAACGTACATTTTTGCATCAGAAATATATGGTAATGTACTAAGCTGGATCTCTTTGCACAGCTCATAAAAGACTTTTGTCTAAAAATCTTTCCTTTCTGAAAGTCCTGCCCAGATATCATAAACCGTTTGTGCCTGATTTTAGGTTCAGGTAGACCAAAATCCTGTATAGTCTTTTTGAAAACAAGCTTAAAAGTTTAAACACACAATTTATGTGCATTTACATGGCAACACGCAAAGAAAACCAGCCCTTAACTTGAAATCAAGTCTAATCAAAAATTAATCAGGGTTATGTCCCTTTTGTGCACTTTTAATATTAGCTTATAGCAGTATTGGCTTTAGATGAGTTTGTATACAGACACAGAACTTAACTCTGTAACACTGACAATACTAATCACTGTTCTGAAAAATAACCATCAACATTAGCGTTATCATTAACTTGTTGCTAATGCTACTCGCTATTGTCTGATGGCTAGCACTGGCTAATGCTTGTTGCTATTGCGCAATGGCTAGCTTGTTGCTAATGCTGTTCGTTATTGTTGCAGTGCTGCAGTTTCAATCCGATGTTTGAAGTTCATTACAGAACCAGTAGCAACTCCTGTAATTGTAAAAATGAAGTTAAAGTAGCTTTTTAGCCTTTAAAAAAAAAAAAAAAAAAAAAAAAGCAAACAAAAGAAACACATTCATTTCTGCCTTTTTTCTACTTTGTACATTGTAATAATGTTATTACAACTGGCAAATTAGCACTGACAAGATGCCACAAACATGCCGCAGCATTATAATGAGTATTACTGTCAGAATGTATTTATTATAAGTGTTGGATAAGATTCCCAACATGGCGAGACTTCAGGACAGAGGTTACGCTTCCCAGTTTCTTCATCACATGACAAGATGTGTGGTTTTTTTTGTCTTATGAACTTCAAGAGAGATAAAACAGGAGAGACCAGTGAAGGAATGTTTATAACTGCTATAATGTAAGTACAGGAATAACAGGAATGAACTTGTGTGGATGTATAACATTAAATGTAACTCTGTACAATTAAAACGCACAATGTTTCTCTCACTAATAAATTTAAAATTTTAATTGTTGCGGTATAAGTTATGCTGTTATATGAAAATAATCCACATTGGGGTGGTAACAGCAACGTGGATTACACCTCAGTGGACCCTTAAATATGCTAACACACACACACACACACACACACACACACACACACCTAACAGGTAGCAGTGATGCATTAATACATTGATACTGACCTCCAATTTACTTGCCTCCATGGAGTTTGAAAAACTGTAAGAGAAAACAGAGCGTTGTTGTTGGTGTATGTTGTAAAAGTTTATGAAGCATGAACATGAGAGTTTTATCAGTCCATAACTTTCTGGCATGGTTATTGATGCCCTGTGGTCTGCTTTTCAGAAACTGCTGATCTCCCGGGGTCTCACATGCAACACTCTCTAGAGTTTACACAGACTTAAAGTCACACAACACGACTATTTCATTTTTTAATTACCACCTCCGGCGTTGAGAAGTGAAGCGTGACAACTTACCCGGCTCTTGTGGTGTTGAATGAGACGAACCCATGATGTAAATACGCTCCTGTAAAAGGTACAATTCTCACTATAATTAAAAGGAGTATTATTATTTGTACTTCTAAGTGACTTCCTTAAACGGTTTTGTGTTGTACGGTTGTAAATTTTTGAGGATTTGTACTGGAAAATCAATACTTTTATTAATTGCAGTTCCATGAATGATGAGTGTGAGGCGAGACTGTAAGAATTATCAAGCTATAAAGAAGTTCTTATATAATTACATATAGGCTATATTTAAGTTAACAGAAGCGTTTACATCAAAAATCAGAATGGGGAAACTTTTTTTTGTATCTTTTGTGACAATTTCTCACCTATTTTTTGATTGTCAAATTTCCAAGCTGCTAACTCTACTCTTTTAATCCTAGAGATATTACCTGTTACTATAAAAATCCAGATGATGGCATGTGATAAATTTGATCTTTTTTATGATAATATGTGATTACTTTTATTTTATTTACTTTTATCCTATAAGTTTTTTATTCACAAACATACATTTTCTAAATCACCGCCTAAGTTCTCTCCTAGAACTGAATTCTTTACTTAAATCACTCAATTTATTAAACAACAAAAAAATGTAATAAGCTACTGAAATATTAAGGACCCCCCCCCCCTTTATGTAGTCTTTTAATAATGTCTTTTTATGTTCCACATGTATATTTGTGTCTTTAAATTCGCTCTATATGTGTTGCTATTGTTCAGTTTAGTGTTAGTATATTATCCTTTTTATTAATAAAAACAACAAGAAGAAAAAACTACAGGGAAAATACAAGGTGGGGCAGGAGACACAAAACAAGGCACAACAGCACCGTATAGTCATTTTTACCCACAAATTTGGGTTAAACAATCCACCAGATATACTGATACAAATCCTAACCTAGTGATAGGGGTTTCCAAATAGACCCAATTATTGTTAGGATCTTTTTAACACTGGAATATTAAGAGTGTGTAACATGTTGACGTTTTATTCCAGATATATCAAAAATAAATTCACACACCATAATCCACCCCTCTTAAATCGTGGTCTGGTTGCTAAACATCTGATGAAAACACCACACTAACCCCCACCCAGTGACAGCTGTTTATACCTACTGATAATAAAATGCTGACAGATTTGCTTTCTACAACATCCTCAACACTAACATCACAGCCTTTTTTTACACACAGCGGCAAGCATCTTCTTTGGCTTACCTTTCCGAAAGTGAATTTAAGGCAAGTCTTTACAGCTTTTCTTGTTTTGTCAGTGTAGTTATTTAGTTTCGATTTTGTTCAGGATTACCGACGAGGGCGTTCACTGTGTACGTGTATGTGTGTTGCACCACACTGTACACTAGGTGGCAGCAGTACACCAGCTAGTTTCCCACAGAATCACTGGAGAAGAAGAGGCGGGTTTGGGGGTATCATACAGTCAAGTCACGTGTCTCAAAATGGTGGTTTAGGCATTAACTGAACTGTGACTGGACTGAAATGGCAAGTAGTAGTGGCATGTCACAAGATAAAGATACAGGTAGTAAATGGTCATGAGTTGTGAATTGTAGGAAAGGAGGAAGAAAAAGGAAAGATAAAAGAGATCAGATAATATAGGCAGGTAAATGGGCATTAGAAGAGGATGAGTAAGGGTGGTAAATCAGGAAAAAGATAATGATGGAAAAAATTAGGGTAAATAAGGTCCACTATGTAGGATTCAGCCCCCTGAATGGCCCTCTCTTACGCCCTTTCCAAGCGTGTGTTAGAGCGTACGGTGGACGTCAGGTTCCTATAGTGTACTTCCAAGTACAGTCGAATCCGGTTAATCGGACCACATCGGGAGGCGATGATTTTGGTCCTAATAACAGGCTGGTCCGATTACACGAACATGCCCTAGGCTATGTTACAATTAAGACGGGACGTGCTATACGTAAAATGCAGTGT
>JAQQZX010049225.1:0-13437 GCA_030068355.1 Notoglanidium maculatum | reverse complement strand
ATCCGGGAACAAGGGGTCTCTATGGACCAAACCAAGGTGGAGGCCGTCGCTGATTGGCCTGTTCCACGCACAGTCAAAGAACTTCAGAGGTTTTTGGGGTTTGCGAATTTCTACCGCCGATTTATTCGGGGATTTAGTACAGTGGCTACGCCCATGACGTCGCTACTAAAGAAGGGGGCCAAGAGGTTATCGTGGAATGACGCGGCTGAGAAAGCGTTCCGTCAACTAAAACTAGCGTTCACGACAGCTCCCATACTACAACACCCAGACCCCGCACAACCTTTCGTAGTGGAAGTGGACGCCTCCGACACAGGAGTAGGGGCCATATTGTCACAACGGTCTGGGGAGAAACAGAAGCTGCACCCCATCGCCTTCTTTTCAAAGAAGTTCACTCCTGCTGAACGCAACTATGATGTGGGTAACCGCGAACTTCTAGCCATCAAGTTAGCTCTAGAGGAATGGAGACACTGGCTGGAAGGAGATGAGCACCCATTTCTAGTACTCACAGATCATAAGAACTTGGAATATCTACGCCTGTCTAAACGTCTCAACCCTCGTCAGGCTCGTTGGGCACTTTTTTTTAACCGATTCCACTATCAGGTCTCGTATATCCCAGGCTCCAAGAACGTCAAGGCTGATGCTCTGTCACGTATACATCCCTCCGGTATGGATGATAACCATCATGAAACCATCTTGTCTTCTACATGCCTGGTGAACAACATAGTTTGGGACTTTGACCAAGAGCTCACACGCCTTAGCCCCGAAGAGATCCCAGAAAATTGTCCCCCGGGACGAAATTTCGTACCTCAACAACTACGAGGAAAAATCATCACATGGGCACACACCTCGCCAGCCACGGGACATCCAGGGACTCGTAAAACACACGACCTCCTCCGGGAGAAGTACTGGTGGCCCAATATGATAGAGGACATCAATGGGTTCGTACACTCTTGTTCTTCCTGTGCTCAGGCCAAAGTACCTCGTACCTTCCCGGCTGGGAAACTTCTACCCCTGCTCATCCCACAACGTCCCTGGTCCCACCTCGCGGTAGACTTTGTGACGGATCTCCCTGAGTCTGAGGGTAACACAATTATTTTAGTTATTTCTGACCATTTTTCCAAATCCATTCGTCTACTGCCATTCCCTGCCTTACCATGTGCTTTTGTTTTAGCGGAAACCATGTTCCAACAAGTTTTTAGGTTTTTCGGTATACCAGAGGACATTGTCAGTGACCGAGGACCCCAATTCACTTCCCAGGTCTGGCAAAATTTTATGGAGAAACTAGGCGTCACGATAAGTCTGACGTCAGGATACCACCCTCAGTCCAACGGACAAGTGGAGAGGGTCAACCAAGAAATAGGAAGGTTCCTGAGAACGTTCTGCAGCCACAACCAGGGCGACTGCGCGAGATTTCTTCCTTGGGCAGAGTATGCACAAAACTCACTCCGTCATTCAGCCACAAAATTGACACCATTTCAATGTGTTCTAGGTTTCCAGCCACCATTATTTCCGTGGAACGCCAACCCTACATCATCGCCAGCTGTCGACGAGTGGTTCACACGCAGCGAACAGGTCTGGGAGGCGACTCATCATCACCTCAGACAGTCGGCCGACACCAACAAACGCTACGCTGACCGCCGTAGGACTGCCGCCCACTCTTACCAACAGGGGGACCGTGTGTGGCTTTCCACAAGGAACCTACCTGGAACCTTCCTGGTTGCAAAAAGCTCAGTGCCCGATACATTGGCCCGTATCTTATCACTCGTCAGATTAACCCTGTCACCTACAGATTGAAACTCCCTTGTCACAGCCGCATCACACCCTCATTTCATGTTTCAGAACTCAAGCCGGTTATTTCTGGTCCACTCGACTCCGATTCTCCTCCCACCACCAACCCTACTCCCTTGGATATTGACGGTCAACCAGTGTACACCGTAAAGAACATCCTGCGGTCACGGCGTAGAAAGGAGGGGCTACAATATCTGGTGGACTGGGAGGGTTACGGTCCCGAGGAACAGTGTTGGGTACCGGCCAGAGACATTCTGGACCCGTTATTGATTCGTCAGTTCCACATTGAACCCGGACCTCGACCTCGGGGATGCCCTCGGAGACATTCGGCTCCCGGAGGTAGCCCTTTGGGGGGGGCTCTGTCAGGTCGACCTCAGAACATTCAGGCACTAGGACCCAGTCCCCAGAGTACTGATGAGCTGCAGCTGCAACCCATCAGCCTCACAGACTTTTTATACATGCACACACACCTAGGCCAATCGTGAAGCAATAGTTTGCCAAGACTGCTATGTGCCGAGCGTTTTCTTGTTTACTCTGTTTTCCCATGTATGACCTTTGTTTGCCTTCTCGTTCACGATATTGCCAAGTCTGTCTTGTACTGTTTGCCCGATCGACTGACCTTTGCCTGTTTATCTACAGCGAGTTTGGATTATTGTTTTTGGTAGCTTTGCCTGATAAAACGCTGGATCTGCATTTGTGTCCGTTCTGGTTTGCAAGTCTGACAATATCATGCTTTTTTTGTTTTTGGCATATAATAAAATACAACAATTTAATAATAATAATAATAATAATAATAATAATAATAATAACAAATAAGACACAGAATTGCTGAACTTTTTTTCTACACTGTCTGCAAGTAGATCTATATGCAGTGGACTTAATAAATGTCCACAGGTAATAAAAAATTAACTTTGTAAAAGATTATTAATGAATTTTAGATATTATAGGATTTATGGAAATTAGTTGGATCAGCATGGAACTTCTCTTTTGTGTTATTTAGCGAGCTAGTTATTGTTCACGTTAGGTAGCTTTCTAGCTAACTAGCTTAATGTTAGTCGACTAGAGTAATAGTGGTAATGAGCTCAAAGTCTTCTTGTTGCAGTTACATAGTCTTCACTCCTATTCAGAGTTGCTGTCTGACATCATTAGGTATTTATCTTTTTATTGCTTTAGCAACCTGCTTGTCCCTCTCATGTCACTACCATGTAAAAGTAGGGGAAACATGGTACTTTCTTTTGTAGTTTCTGCTTTTGAAGGCTGTTTGTTTTCATAGAGCTGCCTTGCAATGTCATCACTCAGTGAGACATCCGGTTATTCACCGACCAGACAAATTTCACCCCATACAACCTAAATGAGAGTAAAGCGAAATTTGTTGCAGTGGAAATGTACCATTAATTTTCACCTGCAGAAATTATTTAGCTCTTTTTTTTAACCATATAAATCAAAACTGAATTATTATTGAGTCATTTATATTGTAATTATTTTAGCTCATTTGTTAGGGGGTCATGTTTTATCTGATGTGAATATAATGTTACTGTGGAGATTTTAGACTATATTTACATTTCTGTCAACCTGTACCATGAGAAGTCATGCATTAACTACTGTAACCATGGTAACCATGAATAAAGACAACATTATACTGGATTAGGTTTGATACTGAAGAAAACATCTGACATCCTGATTATTGGGTGAGAATCTTAAAGGGGAATTAAACTATATTTCAACCTGCTGTGTTTCCCATAAATGTGTCCACTATAGCTTGACAGTTTTGCACTGTCCACCACTGTTGTAGAGATTTAGAGAAATGAGGACAAAATAGCATATTTGAAGGTTATATCAGCTGATATAAGCTTCCCATTGCTGTTTTAAAGGACGTTAATTCTATGAACGATAATGAGATTGCAATGAAAAAAAGCAAAGTTCAGCTCAAAAGAGGTAAAGCCACTATTCGGCAAGATAATAAATAATATAAACACGCGCGCACACGTATACCAAGAATATTTGCTTGTTAAATAAAAACTGGGGCAGCGGTGAGAGGACTTTGGCTTTCCAACAGTGCAACTAATACAACTCATGAAAAACAGAACAGGCCAAAGTTTGTCTATCGGTAAATAAAACTGTTTGTTGGATTACTTTCTAAAGTTTTCTGAATCTTTAAAACTGTTAAAAAATGTTTGTACAATACATTTACCTATTGACAATAACACTGATGGATTGTGCACTGCAAGAGTTTTTTTTAAATTTTGCATAAAGGGTGTGTGAACTTACACAGAAAACAGGGGCAGGTTTTTGAAGGATAGTGTAGGCTAATGATGTATAGGACTCTTATCCCAAAGCCAGCATACTGCAAATCACAACATGAAATAAAATGAAATGGCCAACTCTTATCAGTTCCCCTATACAGAATGGAAATGAAAAACATATTTAATTGTGGTAAAGATGATGTTACGCCCCACCCTTGGATGGCCCTATGGGGCAAACAACACTACACCTGTGACCCAAACCAACCATGAAAACACCATTAAAAACAAGCAACTCCATGGGATTTCTCAACACTGCTAGTGTTAAAAGGAACCATGATCCGCAGTCCCCAGGATAGAAGCCCCTGTACAACCGGAAGCTGCAGCTTTTAACGGCTTCTTAATGACCTGGCCAGGTGCACCTCTTCTGGCAATCAAGTGTAGCACAAGGGTGGGGCTACCGAAAGAGGGCAGAAAGTACAAAGAAAAGACAAGATACCTATGTGGCCGTAACAATGAGCACATTCTGAGAGCCTAAAAGACTGACCTTTGTATGTCCAAAACATCTTGACTAGAGGCCATTTATTATGAATAAACCAACATTTGTGTCCGACCTCTGAGCACTGCTTACGTGTTGCCCTGATCAAACCAACTCACATGGCAGCATTTCTGCCCAGCGTGTATTTTCTATTAAACATTAAACTCCCCAAGGTAATTATCAGGATTTTGTACATTGTGAAATACAGGTTAAATGGGGATAGATTTAATTATCCCTGCATCCACCTGTATGCTCTTAGTCTGAGGGAACATTACTGTCATATTAACCCTTTGACATGCATTGTAACCGCACAGTTGATCTAATTGCTGTAATACAATCTCAGCAAAACCCATCTGTTTGTCCTTATTTCCCTCAATGAACAGTGTATGTGCTAATTATATCCCCTGTTTGACGATGTTGTAAAAAGATATCGTTGTCTGAGAGTTGAGAAAAAAACAGAAGTGTAATGGTGTGACGCTGTTCTTTAGACATTGTCATTGACAAGTGACACTAAAAGTTGAGGTAAAAAAAAGATGAGCTCATGAGGAATGTCTTGCTTCTATTTCAGAGATTCTCTACAAAAGAGGACACACTACAGTAAATGACTATTCTGAAACACATTACTAGAGTACACAGAAAAGAAAGACATAAATACTGTTTGTTTGTCACTATATAGTGCTGTACATTACTGTAATACATACTGTACTGTAACTATGCTCAAATATGTCACACAGAATGAAAACCACGGTGAAAGCTCACATTGTCCCAAATGACAACAAACACAGGACACTCTGCCTGCTCATGATCCCGTGCTCATGTCTCAGCAAAACATCCCATAGACCATTCCTAAATGTCAGGAGATGTTCAGTGTTGTATGGCGCTAATGGAACGTGAATGTTAAGAACCCCATGGTTGCTGATGGCTGCAAATAGGGTCATGTTGCTGCCAAGCTGGCCCAGCATTTCTATAATGGCATGTTAGCCAATTATGTCTCCATTGTTGAAATCACAATTTAACTCACACATTAAATTTGCATTTTAATTGGCTGATATCCTGTTTACTGATTGGGTTCAACACATCACTGATTGGACACATATGTGAACAATTTTGAGCAGTGGTGTGCTAATGATGACAGCTGTGTGTTAGTTGTGTTTAACGTTTGTGGCCTGGGTGTGCCATTCTGCATCAAGGTGCACCATACTGCAAAATGTGTTTTGTGAATGAGAATATGTTTACAGTTTTACAAAAAACCAGTGAATCAGATCTGCAAATTGTGTCTACCCAGGTGAATATTGTTTAAGGTTTTAAACAGTCCAGTTATTGAGTTTTGGCAGTCAGTTACCAGTTTTACTCTGATAGTGTTTTAGCCATTCACAAAAACTGTGAAATGTGTCAGTCGCTATAGACAAAATTTGGTGTGCAGCCAAAAAAAATCAAAGAGTCACGATATACTGGCTAGTGAAGTGCTTGATTTTTGATTATTCTCTAGGTGGTGCAACTCCACAAATTAATCATAACAAGCTAGAATAACATGCCTAATAGAGGCCAGCTTGCCATAAAAATTTAATAAGCTTTGGCCAAACGGTTTTTGAGCTATCAGCCAAAAGTGCTGTGACCCGGCCCCACTTCAGGCTAGCAGCACAGGAAATGAACACCTAGGACCACATACTGTATCTTCTGTCCTGTATAAGGCAGGTGGAGCTACAACCATACCAATTTTCATGCAGATTGGTTAAGATTAAGTATATGATATCGCCAACCAAAAATTAGTGAAAAAGCAGAAGAAGAAAAGACGTAGACAAACACTATATTGCAGCAGCAGTCATAATAAAATAATGGAGACTTTAATTAGACTCAGCTTTAATTTAAGCATTTTAATTTTTTTTTTCAAATTGCCAGGCTTCAACAGGACAATAGTAGGACACTCGGCTATTGTACTTGGTGCATTATAACTAGAAAATACAAATTGATAAAGATGTTTCAATAGATTTCCTTTTTGGAGGTTCTGGTCATTAATTTAAACCAATGAGTCCACAGGTCATTTTCTGTTCTGCCTGATCTTTCTATCATACAGGCTCTTTGTCTCCAGTTCCATCTGCCACAAAATGCATGAAAATCATTTGGCTGAAGGGAAGGTGTGGCCAATCAGCTTCCTATAAAAATGACCGGTTCTGTCCTGTTGAGCTCAGAGAGCTTCCTCCAGGACTCCAACAACCTCCAGACTGTTGCAGCAATAAACGTGTAGCCTACCAGTTGACCAAATAGCACCAGCAACACCTCTCTGGGCCAGTATCCAGCTCTCCAAGACTCTTTCCAGGTCTGCAGTGTCTGCTTGCTTTGCTGATTCTTTAACTAATATTTATTTATTTAATAGAAACCATTTAGAAAATTATTGTTACATACAGATACGCAATGCAACATATGTAACATAAGGCATACAGCCCCCATCCCTGGCTAGGCTTTTAAATCTGAGTTAAAACAGCAAAACAGATAAGTTGATAAAACAGATTCAGGATAAAAACAACAAGACAGATAAAAGTGAATATGCAAACGTGTATATTCTTTAATGTAGAGCATGTGTATGAGTGTGTATAGATGCATACCATTGTTTCACTTGTGAAGTATAACTTTAAGTTATGATTCAGTTTTGAATTCTTATGTTGTTCCATGACTGAAAAACATGACAGACCAATAGCTGTCATTTTTTGTGCCTTGAAACTCTTTTAACAATGGACATTATCACAAAGCAGCTTTACAAAAATATATAAATTCAAGTCATAAATTTTAAACATATATATTTATAAATTCATATTCATTCATTATCAATTTATATTAAGGATATCTACCAAGCATAAACTACAGAGCATTTTGCTGCACTTGACTATACAACGTATATTGTAATATACTGTCTCTAAAAAAAAGTGGTTATTGTGAAAATACAGTAAGTATTTTTTAATCAAAATAAAATCATACTTTCAAGTACATATAAAATGTTATGAAGTATTAGTAAGTATTTAGTTAGTAAGTATTCTAAATGTCAAAATTTGGAGGAAGTTCAATGAGTTTAACAATGAGCGCGAATTGAACAACTTTAACCACTCGGCTGAGATCTTTACAAACTACTATGAATACACACAAGCAGAAGCCAGTGTGGCCAACCTTTACCATTACCTGACCGTCAGCGACACGTCTCTCAGCGGAAACCTCATCCACCTGCTGAAGAAGAAGTTTAAATGTGACATTGGTGAGATCACCAAATATAACTTATATTTCAGTAGTTTGCTGTGGAAGGGCATGGTACTCAATGAAGTTTACTGGAAACTGATTGGTTTTAACTCATCAGGCAAAGAAGCAGAACATGCCCAGATGTTCAAGAAAGTCTTTGAAGCTCAGTGGGCAGTTGTGGACTTCTGCCTGAAAAACTATGAGCAGTATGTGAGGGACGATGTGGAGGAGATCTCCAAAGCACTCAGTCCTGACAATAAGAAAGCCATCGCTGATCAGGTGAAAAAGGCTCTGGACAAGAAGTTTAGCTGGTACAACTGGGTGGTCCTGGTTTACGACACAAATCAAGATCAAAATCACATACTATATAATCTGATTAAGGTCCCCATGGGCACGATCATTGTGGCAGTGGGCTACACTCTGAAAGCTTTGAAAGAGTTGAACGATAAAGAAGAAATTATAATGTTTGCCAAAGAATGCTATGAAAATAAAGAGTGCATGCCTGTAGAGAAATGTTCGTACTGGCCAGAAAGTTGGGCTGGTTTGAGTGAGACAATATATTTGAAAGACTTTGCCAAAGTAACACATGTTGCCTATGAGGAGAACTTTGTAGAAGTGCCACAACCTATGGAAAGAGTTACTTGTTTATGGAATAGTTATAGGAGTAAGATTTCCGTGCATTCCTCCAGAAATGAGGCTTTCGACTGTCACAATAAATGTATGAACAATGGAAATTGCAAGAAGCTGCTGGACTCCACTGAATGGCTGTGTGAGTGTCAAGATGGTTATTATGGAGACAAGTGTGAAAAGAAAATAAACACAATAGTGGCCCAGGAGATAAAAACAACCTTTCCCTTGCCCACCATTATCACCACAAATGGCAAACTGAAAATCATTGAGTCCAAACTGGATAGCATTATCAACAGATGTCAATACATTTCAAATTAAAATAGAATAAAATAATAGAATAAAATAGAATTGTTGATTTCATAATTGACTATAGGTCACTGTGACACAAAAAAATTGCAAGTTTTAATGCAAAAAGGTTTCTGATAACTGATTAAAATATATTAATGTTAAAACATTAATTTGGCAAAAAAAAAAAAAAAATCCTACATAATTTAATCAGTCATTACAATCGATTTCACCTCCATTGAATGTGATTCTAGATCATTTCAGAACAATTAAAAAAAAAAGTCAAATATGAGTTTTTATGCAACCACTTTTGATGCAGTTTTTGTTGATAGGATATGAGAAGTCTGTTTTACAATGATTGTAAATGATTAAATACTTCTGTAAAAAGTTGAGTGTGTCCCAGCTTAATTACTAAATGACAATCTATTTGCACACTACAGATATCACTGAACAACAATTTTTTTTTTCAAAAATTTTGGTTCCTGAAAAAAATTGAGATTATGACAATGTCAAGCTAAAAACAAAAATATTATCAGATTTGCTGTATCAATTAGGACTTTGGAGAAACATTAATTAACTCCAGTAACTTTTATTGAATTTAACATGTTTAATGATGCTGAGATATTGTGTTAGTTAAATGGTCTGCAGCTGATTTATGGTTCTTTTTAGTATAATGTGATCTTTAGCATAGCTAACTTTGTAACCGAGCTGCATTCCTAGTAGCAGTGCCAATATTTTTACATCACCACAGATGTTCCCGGCTGTCATTGTTTGCATTTCAGAAACAGTTACATGTTATTGCCAGTTTATTTTATGAGTACTGTATATCCAGTTGGTAGTTCAAGGGTGGACATTGCCATTGTATAACAGTGTAACTTTGTGTGTTGTGTAACTTTCAGGTGATGAATCTATAAAACGATACCATTTTTGGGGGGTGATGCACATAATCAAAAGCCATGAACAATCCATCAATGTCAGTGCAGAAGTTTTCAACCTGTGCAAAGACGTTTATCAAATTTTGTTGACAACATTTGCAGAAAATAGAAATTTTTGTATCTTGCAATCTTGAACCAAGTAGTTCTGCTTTAGCTTGTGACAAATCCCTGACCAGGTCATTTATTTCTGGCTGTATTACCAAATTATATTAGCCAGGCAAAAAGATCTTAACATCTGGATCAGTTTCTTTTTCCACATCTGATTCGTATGTTGTGGCATCTTCATCTAGGCTCTGTGTGTCTGGTGGCTTCAGTATTGGCAAACTACAAATTACATTTGTAGGAAGGTATACTTTTTATTATATCAAATGTAATAAATAAGAAGTGTAGTGAAATTCTGCCTGTTATTTCAGTTTTATAAGCACGTTGTTAAAAAGCTTCACCATCTAATGATTTTTTTTCTTAAATTATAATCCTTAGAATTTATTTAATTTTAAGTGTTGTGTGTACTATATTCAGATTATAGTTAGTGGAAGTCACCAATTCATACTGGCAGTTTTCAAATGTTTTGTCAAAATTGAAATACCCAACAAACATAATAGTCTGCAGCTTAGCCAGAATTCATTGTTATCTAATACAGACATACAGACAAGTTCTCATACAGACAAGTTCCTGTGCAATGTGTTGGTATTGCGTCTTCATCAGTCTAGTCGGTATTCATTGCTATTGGGTGATCGGCTTCAGAAAGATTTTTTCAGAAGAAGACAGACTACCACCAGCATAAGGCAGTTCCTTGACCCTGTCATACATCTACAATGTGTTTCTACATCATAACCTTTTATATCGATAATTTTTATTTATTTTTTTTTTTTTGCGAAAACAAAACGGTCAATCTTAGCTTTGCCTCCACTTGAAGGCTTTCAACAGACCATACATCTTTTTAAATACATCTTTGATGGTAATACAGAAAATGCTATAGGCTACTATCGTTTAAAGGACTTTTTCTATAAATTATTTAACTCAACCCATTCGCAGAAAGACATTTTACCAGCAGAGACAGTGTCGGTCAAGCTATTATTACTCTGTGGGCTGACGTCATGATTCAAATCAGCGCATGTGTACGTGTACGTGTTTTGTGTACTTTGCTTTCTGCTCACGTGTTTTTGGACTGTGTTTTCCTGTGTTACCAAGTTCCTTATCTGCGTTTTGCCCATTTTTGCCCTTTGCTTAATGCTGTTTGCTGTTTTGGTTATTTGCCGGCTTGTTTCATTAAAAGTTTCCCTGCATTTACATTCTGCCTGTCTCCTTCTCTAATGTGTGTGTGTTTTGTCCATTGATCCACAAGGACAGTTATGGATTAGCTAGAACTGCAAATGCTATACAGAATGTTAACACAAATAGGAAGTTTTCATTTACTTCCCCTTTTCCCAGTTTATCAAACAAACAAACAAACAAAATATATATAAACCCAAAACCCCATGATTAAAAAAGATCCCATTTTAATATTAATGTTAGTATAAATATTATTTTATTGAAAATAAAAATGGAGTAACGTTAAAATTGTATGTATTATTCAATCAAGCACCATTTTCTTAAACAGAGCAAATATCTCAAATGATTATTACAGCAGTTTATTAAGCATCATGAGTTAATTTTGTAGTAATTTTGTAGGTAGTGGACATTGGAAAGCGTGATGTAAATAATTTTTGCAAAGTGTAAAGAGAGCATTGACCCAATCATGCTCTAAACAGGGCACGCCTTTGCTACAGAGAACTGAAAAAAAAACAACTCTAAATTTGTATGGGAGAGGGCAAGATTGGTCACAAATCCTTCAGGAATGGGTGGGATTGATCAAACCTTCTGCAGCAGTAGGGAGGATTAGTCAGAAATCCTTTAGCAATGTGCAGGATCCGTTAAAAATCAGAATGGGTGGGATTGATCAACCTTTCTACAGGAGTAGGTACGATTGGTCAGAATTCCATTGTGAGTGGATGAGAATAGTGAGAAGTCCTTCTGGAAGGAACCGGATTGGAAAGAATTCTGTTGAAACAAGGTTGTTCTTTCACAGTGTCAGGCAGCAGATACAGCGGCAGTTGCAGGTAGAAAGCTTTATTTTAAAACTGGCAAACAAATGCAAAATGTATCGCAAGGTCATAGCCACAAAACAGGCAATGGCTAGGTGATGTACAAACAACCTGAATCAGACAAGGCACAAGAATCAAAAACCAGAAAAGCAGACAAATAACCAGGTAATTAGCATAAAAAATAAAAAATAAAATAAAAAAAACATTGGAAATAAGGCTTGGGACCATCTGGCAAAAAAAAACAAAAAACCCCAAAACAACAACAACAACAACAACAAAACAAAAACAGACTCACGACACTTTTTCTTTAAAGTACCACATTAATCTTCATTAGTGAAGATTACTGCAGAATTGCAGAAATACACAGAATTGATCACGTTATATATAATCACATATTATATATTAAATATATAATCATATAACATAATTATGTTATATTATAATAATTATGCTAAAATTATAACAAATTTCCATTTTTCTAGTTAAAATGGCACAGAAATGTCTATTTCTATTAATAGGTGCACAAAATGTTATCATATGCTCAACAAGTTGCGTAAACCTGTCATCCTTAACAACTTCTTCATATATCTTGTAATTCTTTAAAATGACTGTAGTAGATTTATGAGCCCTGACAGGCAAAGCAACTACTTATTATTAATAACCTGACATCAGCACCCACATATACTGCAATCTAAAAGTTAATAAGATTCAAAAATACAAGAATGAACTGTGATCATAGTATAAAAGAGAATGTCTACAATGTATTGGTTTGGAACGCAGCAGATCTGACTGGGTCAGTCGTGGCCTAAAGGCTAGAGAAGTGGGTTTGGGACCAAAGGGTTCAATGGTTCAATTCCCTGGACCGGCAGGAAAAATGTGAATGAACATCACTTTCCCCTCCCTCCCTTCCCACGGCTGAAGTGCCCTTGAGCAAGGCACCTAACCCCAAAAACTGCTCCCCAGGCGCTGTAGAGCTGCCCACTGCTCTGTATGTGTTCACTGCTTGGATGGGTTAAATGAAGAGGAAATTTCACTGCATCCAATGTATGATTGTGTATGTGACAAATAAAATTTTAATTTGATTTGGATTTGCTGATAAACAGAGATGGTCCGGGATAACACTCCCACCTTGGTGCTATAATGTGTTTAAAAACTGCAAATGAACAAAAGACATTTCCATCAACATGTACCATCAGCAAAAAAAAAAAAAAAAAGCGAGGGAAAGTTGAAAAACTGGTTTCAAATCCTAAAGATACAAAGTTAATGGCTTCCAGTTTATCGCAGCATATTAAAAGTTTTTAATCAGCATTTCAGCACAGTTCTCGTATCATTTACACACAATCCTTGTGCAATTTAGAGGGTACCGGGCACCCATACACACGTCAACAGAATTCATTTTTAGTTCCAGTGTTTTATTCCAGCAGGTGGCACTGCAGTGATAAATTACCAAAATAGGCAGCTGTGTAGCATGTGGGTGTGATGCCATTATTTTTAATCAGTGGAAAGCTTTCATAATGAAGTAATAGCTATATGAGGGAAATGTCATGCACTTGATTTCCATTATTGGCTTAGAAATAAAAAAGGAACAGAGCAACAAACAAATTAAATAAACTACACTGCAAAACAATTTTTTTGAAAAGTCTTGCTTCCTGAAAAATTTTTGCTGATTGTGACAGGTACCTACTGGGTATGCACAAATATAGTTTTGGTTT
>JAQQZX010049175.1:0-13442 GCA_030068355.1 Notoglanidium maculatum | reverse complement strand
AACTAGTTCATGCTTTTGTCACCTCTAGGTTAGATTATTGTAATGCCTTACTGTCTGGATGTTCCAGTAGGTGCATATACAAGCTCCAGTTAGTCCAGAATGCAGCAGCTAGGGTCCTTACTAGAGCAAGAAAATATGAGCATATCACCCCTATCTTATATACACTGCATTGGCTGCAATTGTGCACTGATTACTGTTGACTTATAAAGCACTGAACGGTCTCGCACCTCAGTATCTGAGCGATCTTCTGGTCCTTTATGACCCCACACGCCTACTTAGATCAAAAGGTGAAGGCTATTTGTTAGTACCTTGAATAGTGAAGGCTACAGCAGGGGGCAGAGCTTTCTCTTATAAATGTCCCTCAGTTATGGAACAGCTTTCAATTAGTGTTCGGGACTCAGACACAGTCTCAGTGTTTAAATCTAGGTTGAAAACGTATTTGTTTAGCCATGCCTTTTGTTAATAGCCTTCTACTAGGTAAAGGAGCAGATCTGGAGGGTTCTCAGGCATAGAATGTTTTGGTAAACTGGGATGTTTGGATGCTGTCGCCCCCCACTCTCACACGTTCACTCAGGTTTGTTGACTGTGGAGTCGCTGGCCGCCTTATGTTCCCAGGGGCCCTCATGTCTGTGTTACCTTCTGGCTCTCCCTTTTAGTTTTGCTGTCATAGCTAGTCTTGCCGGAGTTCCTGCTTGCACTCAGCACACTATATACTCTGTTCCTTACTGTTAGATGACAATGACCATACTGAACAATCTGCTTTTTCTCTTCTCTGTCTCTGTCTGTCGAGCTGCACATGCTACTATTGAGACTCCAGTGATCCTGACCCCTTCTGCTTTCCGGACCTGCCTGATCCATCCCGGTGTCCTACTCCCGGTGATCCATCCCGGAGTCACTTGGAAACCACTTGCTCCCGTTAAATATGGCACCATATGAACTGCCTCAACATGCACCTAGAACTGTGATGATGCCGTTGGACTGCTGTTGACATGAGCGGTTCTGCTACAATGGCATAGGACTTGAATCACCACGAACAGTCTTGCACTCAACTTGACTTTAGTACTAAAGTGTGTTAGTTGTAATTGCACTATACAGTGTGACCCAAATGAGGATGGGTTCCCTTTTGAGTCAGGTTCCTCTCAAGGATTCTTCTTTTAGTTATCTCAGGGAGTTTTTCCTTGCCTCTGTCACCGTAGACTTGCTCATTAGGGATATTTATATTGATAAATGTATAGATAAGACATAAGTTTACATTCAGAATTTATATACTTCTTTGAAGCTGCTTTGTGACAGTCTGTTGTTAAAAGCGCTATACAAATAAAATTTAATTGAATTGAACTGTATACAATTATCATAATAAAATTATTACATTTAAATCCAAATAACAGACTATAAATGTCAACTTCCTTGCTTACCTATGAAGATAAATCCATTTTTTTCCCTGTTTCATAAATCATGTATATTTTCTTTGGTATATAGCCTAATGGTGTAATTGAAGAAGAAAAAAAATGAAAAGCTTAACATTCAGTCAAAAATGTAATCTTCAAAATGCATCAAGTGTTTTGGTACCCCAATGCTCTAAAATGTAGTAATTAGCCATACATTGTACTGATGCACAATACTTTGAATAGGTCAGTCCTTCTTGACTGACACCCACAGGGACCAATAATATAAACCTGTAGCTTTCAAAGAAGACCTCATTTGCCAAGATTGACCAATCAGTATTGTAGCAATGCCTAATCTACCCAACCCCCAAATTTCACACATTCTATTCACTATACAGCTGTCAAGTGATAGGCAAATCAGCTTGTAGCAGCCTTTGATAGTTTGATGGCTGTTCACATGGCAGTTGATGGACATTTTGGCAAGGAAAAATGGTTCATAGACAATGTTTTTGCATGTATTATGGAATCCCTGATTGCAGTTTTATGGCAGTGTGCAATTATTTAACGCTTTGTAATGATGGCATGCTCCAGAAAATACCTAAATTTGTAAGAGGTTTGAAGAGATATTTAGGAGTGTTTATTCATTTTTATGTCCCGAAAGGTGATATTTCTCATGTGCACAAAGTATTATTATTAGTAGTAGTAGTAGTCACGTTTATTATACATTATCCATTGTTTACTTGGCATGGAGAAGGACAAACCTGCCAACATCTACACATTGTATGAGCCCTCCCATTGTGCGCACTACACAAGATCGAGCCAGTTGGAGACATCTTGCAGTAGATTGCTCCAACACAGCCAACCGATGATGTATTATAATCAACAATAACTTGATGATGCACACAAGATAAGTATAGCTTGGTTGCATGTTAGCCCACTACCTTGTGCCCACAAAACAATAACTTGTGTGCACAAGATTTAAAATTTTTTTTTTTTTTAATTTAAAATATTCAGGGGCTCTGTACATTTTTTTTTTTCCATGTAGCATTTTATGCCTGCAATTTCCTGTAGTAATAACAGCAAATGCACCAACATGGGCTCTTTGCTAGCTAACTATAAATATGAAAATATATTAAATATAGGAAATTGTGTTGATACTTTGTGCCACATGTTTATTTGTGTCAATTTTTACCAATACTTGCTACTTCTAGAAGTTTCCTGCTATTTTCTGAGGATTTGTGCCATTTTTAGAGGCTTAGTGCCATTTATAGAAGCATTATGTTAGTGGTAGAGAATTTGTGCCATTTTAAGATGTTCGGTCCCATTTGGATAACCTTACACAGAATCTTAGTGGCTGACAGTAATTCCTTTAAATATTGAATGCTTATGGAGAAACAGTTGGGATGAGGTTTATTAGTATATACTTTGAAGATATAAACATTAACGTTTCAAAAAAAAAAAAAAAAAATGTTTTTTTGTTTTGCCCCTAGTAGGCTAGGTAAAATCTAAAATTCTTAAAGTCCTGAGTGTCTACTTTGGAGTGTGATATCACAAAGAAATTCTAGGCTGAACACAGGCACTCCTCAAAACAGGTGCATTACATTTTTTTGGCTTCTAGTAAAACATGTGTAACTGCTTCTGCAACCTGTACATATATGTTTGCCTGTTTTTGTGGCCAGTGTTTTATGGAGGTATACTGTATGTGTGTATGCTCATCACTTAGGCTGTAGAATTTCAATGAATGAATTATTTGGCACAGTTCTGGTCTTCTGAATATTGATTTATTATATTTCTTTCACATAAAGCATACAATAACAAACTCACTCATCATACAAAGGTGACAATCATCATGTCTGTTGTGTCAAACCACCTTGCTTCTGTCTGTAGCTGACGTGGACCACAACCCTGCTGCCACAATGTAAACACTGTCAATTAACCAATATTGACTTGTATCTAACATGGTAGAAAAGAGTGGAAAAGTTTAAAAATCCACAATGTATACAATTTTAATATTTGCTTTAAAATACAAACACCTGAATATTCCTTTAGCCATAGGAAAATAAACACATATTTAAAAATTCTTAGGTATGCTGAAAAGCAGTGAGTGCAACACCTTTAGAAATTATTATTATTATTATTATTATTATAACAGTAACTTACTTTCACCTTGTATATAAATGTAATTTAAGAGAACATCAAATGGAAATACAATGAAAGAAATAACAAAACAGTTATTGTACTAATGCTGACTGCCATTACCAAGTATGTTATTTATAAATGTCAGATTTCTTTACTATGTAACTCAACTACATGAAGAAAGGTTCCAGTTCTCATCAAAAACTATTTCTGCAAAACAGGAGAAATAGTCCATGAAACTGGAATCACTGGTAAGACAACTTCCACAATTTAATGTGGTACTGAACTGTAGTGTAACTTCTGTATTTTACTTGGTATTGCCAAAATGTTAGTTTTATACAAAAATTCACACTTGTCTCAATACTACAGTATGTCCACTTTTTTTAAACACTTAACACAGTAAAATCAGTAGAACGTGGCTATGTTCACACTGCCATTCTGATGTGACCTGATCTGATTTTCTGCCTAAATGTGACACAGATCTGATCCTTTCAGGGCTGTGTGGACATGTAAATCTGATCTTTTCAAATCAGATTTGAGTCACTTTTATATATGGTCCTAAATCTGATACACATCTGATTTGTGAAAATATGACATGAATAAGAATGGCCAGATTGGAATTCATGAAGCTTTTTGTCTATACACATGCGCCAAGCTCTGTCGTCATCAACCAGCACAGTGTTCTGTCAATTTGTACTACATATCAATATATGCTACTTAGTGGTTGTGTGTTAGGTTTAAAGTTAAGGTTTTATGGTTAATTTTAAGTCTTAGGATTAAGTTATGGGTTAGGTTAAGAGCTATGGCTAAAATTGCGTTTATTCTCTGCTATAAAATGTAGAATTTATTTGCGCTACTGTAGAATTTTCATCTAGGTAGAATTTATCAAATTGTCAGAATACAGGACAAATACAGGACAGCACAGATACAGAATCCAGGAAAGTAACTCAAAACTGGCAAAATAAAGTATGGGTATGCAGAAAAGGCTTGGCAACAGCAGACATAAGTTAGCTAACTAATTCTTCATAAAGTACCTGTGAAACTAAGAGTCCTAGTATATTGCGTGTGTGAGAGAGAGTGTGAGTGAGAGAGCGTGTGCATGTGTGTGTAATCAGTCTCAATATGCAACAGCCAGGTGCAATCAAGCTTTTGCTTACATGAGGCTGGGCTGCATGATGGAAGTTGTAGTGCTGGTCTGTAGTTGCATCACCTGAACCCAGAAGCATGTGCAGTTGTGGTGAGCAAGGCAAAAATTACATAGTGTCCTATGTGTGGTGAAAATCAAAGAAAGCGCTGTGAAGCATGCTCAAGTGTAGAGACAGACTCAGGTGTAGAGAGAGTTACATGAGGAGACTGGAACCGTGATAGACTGTGGGACTATAACTGCAATAGGAGCGGGCTCTTTGACTGTGACAGGAACAGGAGCAAGATCACAGACGGTGACTGGAACAAGAATAGGGGCAGGCTTTTGGAGTGTGACTGGAACAGGATCAGGCTAAGTCTGTGACTGGAACTGGCTTGGTCATCAGCAATGGCTTGGCCTCTGTGATTGAAGCTGGAGCGGCCTCTGAGCCTGTGGAAACTGTAACTGGAAGAGGTGGTGCAACAGGGACTGGCTCTGTGGCTGGTACGGCCTCTGAGTCTGTGGACACTATGGAGGCTACAGCTGAAGGAGGCAGTGAAACTGGAAATGACTCTGTGGCTTGCACAGGCTCTGGTTCTGCGACTGTGAATGGCTAGGCTATGATAAGCCAGCTGTAAAGCTGAAACAGGCTTTGTGGCCTGAACTGGCTTGGAGAATTGGTCATACTGGATTGCCAGCTCAGGTGTAGGCTCAGACTTGGATTCAGGCATAGACTTGGACTCAGGCTTGGGGCATGGGCATGGACTCGGACTCAGGCATGAGAATATGCTCAGACATGGGCATGGTGACGACATATTCAAAGCGTGACAGAGGGATGAAGACAACATTCGCAAAACCAGGAGTATGCTCTAGAGCGAAGAACTCCCTTTTTGCTTCTGGAGGGGGCTCAAGAGCAGTTGCCTCCTTCTTGATGGCTTTGTAGATCCACAAGAGTGTGGTGCCAAATTTAATGGGGTTCTTCATGCACGGGTGATAAATGGTGATGAGGTACCTTGCCCACCGGTGGACCATGCACCTCACCCATAGGTCACACACATGTCAGCTGGTTTAGGATCCACCAGACTCTGATAATACAATTGGAGCAGGAATCCCTTTGGTGGAAATTCCACACAGCCATAGGTTGCTGGGATATCCATCCACCTTCGCTGCAAGGAGAAGGTGGGCATGGTGTTTATGTGGCCATCCTCCCATGATCCTGCTGTGTCCATGTTTTGGAGGAAGCATTCCGTCAGGTCTGCAGGGTCTGGCTGGACACGTGCGGGTATGAGGCGGCAGTAAAAGCAAACGTGTTTATTAAATCACTAAGGCAGTGGTACAAGTATTAAAGGAAAAATCAGGAGTTCGGGAGATCAGACAAATGGAATATACATGATGCATGCTGGAAGATGTAGTGCTGGCATGTAGCTCCACCACACAAACCTGGAAGCATGTGCAGTAGCGCAGAGCATGGAGAAAATTACAGAGCACATTGTGTGCGATGAAATTCAAATAACACACTGTGCACACAGTGAGGGGTAAATCCATGACACCATAGTCCAGAGCAAAATGCAGTGCATACTTTAACTACTAGAACGTTCATTTTGTCGGTTTTAATACTAGGAGTCATCTCACAAATGTTTTTTTTTTTGGTTCATGATGCAGATGCAGATCATTTTGGAGGACAGATGTGTTCTCATTAAGAGTACAGGTCATTTGTAATTAAGAATGTGAATCAAGATGGGCAAATCCTATCTGAGCAAAACATCAGAATTGAACAACGAGGCTGGTGAAGTGAACATAGCTAATGTGAACTAAACTGTGTAAAAAAGTTAATCTAAACCTAATGCATTTCATCACCACTTCCAAAATTCATAAATACCTCTAGTTTTTTTTTGTTTGCCACCTTGTTACTGTGACGGCTCCCACACTGGGCAACAAATTGAGCTATGTAGATTACAATTGGAGCAACAGCAGCAGCAACTGGAGTTAGACAAATTTAGACATCAAAAAGAGTTGGAATTGGAAAATATATTACAAACAGAAAAAATACGTTTGGATTTACAACGACTTAAATTACGTCAGGCCAAGAGGGCCGGTCCTCTGATCCTTTTGGCGCTGACGAAAATTCAGATTTGTTTGAGTGATTTGATACTGCTATAGTGGGGTATCTTAAATTGGTTCCTAAATTTAATGAGTTTTCTTATTTATTTGAACAAATAGCTGATTCCTGCAATTGATTTGATTATGCGCGGACACTTCTGTTGCAGTGTTTTACAGGCAAAGCACAGGAAGCCTATTCCAAGTTAAGTCTTGGTGACACCATAGTATATCTAAAGGTGAAGGTGGCTGTGCTCAAACACTCCTAGTTGGTGCCAGAGGCATACCGTAATGTTGTGACATTGCCATCTATAAAAATAGTGGTCATGTTTGAATTTAAATGTACATGTATATAGGCAAAATATAGATGCAGTTGTTTCTCATTAGATTTTTCCTCTATTACTGCTGCACATGCAAGTCATGGGCCATCAGTGAGAAAAACTGACCCAAAAATGCAACTACAGTAAATTTATAACACTCAGTAGTGGTATCTAGAATATTATGACAGGCAAAATCACAGATTAAAAAATGTCTTTAGCTTCTGTAAGATACAGTACAATTTGCTAAATATTTAAGTATTTCCAAGATTCAAGGCAAAGAAGAATGATACTGTAATTGTGAAGTTCATACATGTAAAAGTTTGACATCAAATACAAAGGACAGGATGGATCAGCATTAGGGCTACAGCGGACTTCTAGTGGCAGTCTTGTATGCTTTTGTTTCACTTAATGCACTGGAAATTAAAAGTTTGTGCATACTTTTTGTTGTACTATAGCATACCACCAAAAGTTTAGCATAGACCCGTCATGAAGCAAATAGCAGAATTTGAGATTTACTGTATTTGTATGGCATTACAATATGCAGCCTACTATAAGGGAGGTCATACTGTTTTTCTTTTATTTTGAAATGCAACAGTAAACTATGCAAAAATACATGATACAGAAACATATATGTATTTTGCAATCATTCAAGTTGTTTGGGTTTTTTAGTTCACTGTACATCGAGAGCCAAAGTAGTCTTATGGGAGAGAGAATATGCTATAGCAGCAAGAGTCACTTTGGGTGTTTTGGTTGTTGAAATGCATCAAAGGTAAACTTCGTAAAGCACACTGTGTGAAGAATTTTGAAGTGGACAAGCTTTCACACTTGAGACAAGTGTGAAAATGATTGGAAAAACTGTAACTTCCAAAACAAACAAGCCACCTAAATAGCTGTGTAAAAAAAAAAAAAAAAAAAAAAGAAAAGAAAAAAAAAGTTAAAAAAGGCTGTTAATAAATAACTTATTAGGGGGACTTTTGTAGGGTGTAATAAATAAAAAAACATTTTTTTTAATTATGTTAAGAAGAAATGTCTTCGTTCTCTAGTATTAATCAAATTAAAAGACATCATACAAAGTCATACAGCATAAATTACAATTGAAACATAAAAAATGTAATTCTATGTGAAATATTTGTGTTGAGTTGTTAACAGTTCTTGCCTAACATTCCAAAACATCACAGCGCTCTCACCAATGCATACAAAATGTGTTTCAAAACAGTGGGCCTCATTTATCAATCTTTGAATAAAGTTGTGTATAAATGTTTGTGTGAAAACAGACTGAAATAAAAATTTATGCTGGATTTACGAAAGTTTTGTAATTGACAGCTTCTCTGCTACTGGAGGAGGCTTAAACCATGCCAAAGCTTTGTAAAACTGACCAGATGCCAGGGCCAAATGTCACAACCAGCTTATGAGCCAAATGTCATTCTCCAAAAAAAAAAATCAAATCATACTGGTCTCAAAATATCTGTTGCCTTCTAAATGGCATTATGTGCCAAGTCTTCCAGTAATATCAATTCTGCCATTTGTACAACCTTGGCTTATGGCTACCATCTGCACAGACCAGCCCATCCTCCTTTCATACAAACAAATTAGCCTTATACAGACAAAGTAATCTGTACATAAAAATGCAGTAACTCATCGCAAATTATAATATTCAAAGCCAATCAGTTGAGGTCTGCATTACTTAGTCTTATGTGTAAATTTACATACACTTGAGTAAGAAAGACATGAAAATCATTAAATTTATGGGATTTTCATGAATGGCAATTTTTTTTTTTAATATAACCACTTACATGAATGGTTTATGCATAAATTTGTTCGTTTACAGCTTGATAAATGAAGCCTACTGTGCACAAAGCACGAGGAAAAATCTGGTTAAGGCACATACTCCTTTGTTATCAATGTACATTTATCCTGAAAAGATGTAGGATTTTATTGGTTAAGGAGCTATCTTCAGATATTTAGGTACGACACCTCTCAATAGATTTGTAAATAAGCTGAGGTTGCACCACCTTTCCATTTGTGCACCCTATCTGTAATGGTGGTGCGGCACAGAGGGCAGGTCTTTTCCTGATTGAACCAAAGTACAATGCACTCCTCACAGAAGATGTGCTGTCAAAAAACAATGCAGCATTTATTTATTTACAAAAATTTGAGCTAACAATGGCATTTACATACTCATTTATCTAGAAGTTTATTATAAATAAAATATATATATTTTTTTAATTAATAAAAAAATATTTATAACAAACTTCTAAATAAATAAGTATGCAAATACTGTAGTTAGCTTATATTGTTACAGTAACAGTGGCAGCAATGTGAACATTGTCATCTTTGGGTTTTACTACTCAAAATAGAGTTAAGTATAAACAAGAACGGATTTGCTTGACCCCTTAGGTTTCTAAGAGTAATTCACATATTTTGCACTAAAAGCAGCCTTTATATTTACACAAATTTAGGGTTAGTCCAAAATTTGACTCCTAAGCCACTAACTATGTAAGAAACAATTATAATAATGCAGTGTGTGCTTATAGAAAAATTATTAACGGGAGAGTGGTGTGACAAGGGCCAAAAAATCTGCCAGCAATGGCAATTACATATTCATTAAACATACCATGCTTTTTATTCATTTACAATTTTGTTTAATGATGTAGAACAATGTTGCACAAAACAAGTTAGCTTCTGTCATCACTTATGTTACAGCAACTATAAACATGTACACCCTCATCAGCCTCTCTTTCTTTCTCTGTCTTGAACTTAAGCTACGCTGAACATCCTCCCATGTTAAAAAAAACCAGCCTTATTTCCAACTGTTACAAAGCGTGGACATTGGAGTCTCCTTACAAAACTGCGAAAGTTACTACTGAAATGATATCTTGAATGTCTTACAACCCCAATTCCAAAAAAATTGGGACATTGTGTAAATTGTAAATAAAAACGGAATGCAATGATATGAAAATTTCATAAACCCATATTTTATTCCCAACATGTCAAATGTTGAATGTGAGACATTTTGCTATTTCATGAAAAATATTGGCTCATTTTTCATGACAGCAACATGTCTCAAAAAAGTTGGGACAGGGGCAATAAGAGGCTAGAAAAGTTAGTGGTAGAAAAAGGCAACAGCTGGAGGAACAACTTGCAACTAATTAGGTCAATTGGCAATAGGTCAGTAACATTATTGGGTATAAAAAGAGCATCTTAGAGTTGCAGTCTCTCAGAAGTAAAGATGGGCAGAGGATCATCAATCCCCCGAATACTGCATCGACAAATAGTTTCAGAAAAACGTTCCTCAGCATAAAATTGCAGAGGTTGAATGGATCATCTACAATACATAATATAATCAAATTATTTGGAGAATCTGAAGAATTCTCTGTGTGTAAGGGACAAGGTCGAAAAACCATACTGGATGCCCGTGATCTTCGGGCCCTTAGGTGGCACGGCCTCACAGGCATGATTCTCTAATGGTCATCACTAAATGGGCTCAGGAATATTTCCAGAAAACACAGTCAGTGAACACAATTTGCCGTGCCATCCACAGATGCCAGTTAAAAGTCTATCATTCAAAGAAGAAGCTGTATTTGAACATGATCCAGAAGCGCTGTCATCTTCTCTGGGCCAAAGCTCATTTAAAATGGACTTTGGCCAAGTGGAAAACTGTTCTGTTGTCGTCAGACAAATCTGAATTTGAAATTCTTTTCGGAAATCAGGGATACCGTGTCATCCGGACTAAAGAGTAGAAGGACCACCCAGCGTGTGATCAGCGCTCAGTCCAAAGCCAGCTTCTCTGATGGTATGCATTAGTATATATGGCATTGGCAGCTTGCACATCTGGAAAGGTACCATCAATGCTGAAAGGTATATCCAGGTTCTAGTGCAACACATGCTCCCATCCAGATGACATCTCTTTCAGGGAAGACCCTGCATTCTCCAACGTGACAATGCCAAAACACACTCTGAATCAATTAAATCATGGCTTCGTAGAAGAAGGGTCCAGGTACTGAACTGGCCTACCAGCAGTCCAGAGCTTTCACCCATTGAGAACATTCGGTGCAAAATAAAATGAAAAATATGACACAGAAGACCTCGGACAGTTGAGCAACTAGAATCCTGTATCAGACAAGAATGGGACAACATTCCTCTCCCAAAACTCGAGCAGCTGATCTCCTCAGTCCCCAGACGTTTTCAGACTGTTGCTAAAGAAGAGGGGATGCCACACAGCGGTAAACATGGCCATGTTGCAACTGTTTGAGACATGTTGCTTCCATGACATTCACAATTTACACATTTCTATCTTTTCTATGTTCTGTTGTGAATAAAACATGGGTTTATGAGATTTCCATATCATCGCAAATTGTTTGCAATTTGCACATCCTCCCAACTTTTTTGGGGCTGTATAATAAATAGCCGTAACTATTGTTCAGAGCTGTACTGTTATAAAAAATCAACACCTTCTGACCAATCGTATTCAATCCAATAGCAACAGGATTTTTTGCCATTCCTCTTAGTTTATGAATTCCTTAAGATCAGTTCTCATCTGATCATATTCATCAGTTTCATGAATAAGTTTTAAGGAGAACATGTTAGTTAGGAAATTGTAATGTCACATACAAGAACTCTGGCAACGGCAAATTAAGATTCTTTGTGAATACAGCTCAGGATTCATGAAACGACTACAAGGTTGAAGTGAGCAACAATTTGAACTCATGATTGATTAATCAGCTTTGGCCACATGGACTGCAGTGGACTGATGTCCCTTCCAACGTTTACTCCCACCTCATGCTCATTGTTCACAGGATAGGCTCTGGAGCTACTGCAAGATATATATATATTTACTGTGTATATACACATTTACTCCATGCAGGCTCTCCGAGGGTGTCCCTCAGGGCTTGGTCCTCTTCTGTTTTCCCTCTATACTAGATCTCTTGGTAAGGTAATATCCTCACATGGGTTTCGATTTCCCTGGACAACTCTTTGATCTCCCCTTCTGTCACCACACGTAACCTTGAGGTAACTATGGTCAATCACCTGTCTTTTTCCTCTCATATTGCTAATCTTTCTCGCTCATGTCAATTTCTCCTCTTCAACATCAGAAGGAATCCATATATCCATCCATTTCTTTCCAAACAGGCCACTCAGGTACTTGTTCAGTCCCTTGTCATCTCAAGACTGGACTACTATAGCACACTCCTAGCAGATCTGCCTCTGAGCACCATTTGACCTCTGCAACTGATCCAGAATGCTGCTGCACGACTCGTTTTCAACCGGTTTCTTGCACCACCCCATTGCTACACTCCATCCACTGGCTTCCTGTAGCTGCCTGCATAAGACTCAGAACACTGATGCTTGCATACAAAACCAAAAATGGACAAGCTCCCTCCTACCTCAAAGCACTTATCACACCCCACACTGCACCGCGCACCCTCCTCCGATCCTCTAGCACTGCTCGACTGGTTCCTCCATCTCTCAAGGCACAAGGAAGACATCCAAAGTACTTGGACTAGCACTTTATTCTTCACATTTATTCTTCACTTAAAAAAAATAATAAAATAAATAAATAATAAAAAAAACATTCTGTATTACTTGCAGACTGTTTTTCAGAATGATGATGGTATTCTTAGCCCAGGTCCTAGTGAACCAGTATCAGAATCAATTTACTGATAGACTTCACAGCACTTATGTAAGCTTCTCTGGATAAGGGTGTCTACCAAATGCCATAAATGTAAATATTTGTACAGTGACAATTTTCATAATTTTGCCCCTGTACACTGTAACAATGGATTTGAAATGGAGCAATCAATATGACTTCACTGCAAGTTCTCAAAAGTAGTTATGAAATAAACTAACAATTACAAATATAAGGATTACATTTAATATTTGGATGCAAATTCTTTGCACTCAGTGGCTGCCTTAAGATGCCTTGCCAGGCCTTTTCTGTAGCTGATTTCAGTTGCTACTTAAAAGTATTGGAACAGCACGGCCAGTCCTTTGGTTGTTGCTATACACTGAAGACATTTGGGCTTGAAATCAAAATATAAATGAGAGGACAGTTCAGAATTTCAGCTTTCATTTTGTGATGTTAACATTGAGCTATACACTGTCTGTCCAAAAAAAAGGTCACCACCTGGATTTAACAAAGCAAATAGGTAAGAACCTCCCATTGGATAATTACTGCATGGATGATTATGTTTCAGCTCGCAACAAGTTATTTAATTCTAACTGATGCAGTGAGTAGCTTCTCATTTCTTAAACAACCATATCAGAAGACACATCCTGTAGCTGTGGAAAAGATGTTAATCTGTTCCAGAAGGGTCAAATTATTGGCATGCATCAATCAAAGAAAACATCTAAGGAGATTGCTGAAACTACTAAAATTGGGTT
>JAQQZX010049104.1:0-13449 GCA_030068355.1 Notoglanidium maculatum | reverse complement strand
ATGATGTTTTAGGTCATATTTATGCAGAAATATAGAAAATTCTAAAGGGTTCACAAACTTTCAAGCACAACTGTAAGGTCTTGTACGTTTCTATGTGGACGGGCTTGGCAAATACTACAGCTACTGTTTCTTCACAAAGACTTTCTGTAAGTAATGGTTTATTAAAGTATGACATTAAGCCCCTGACATGAAATTTTAAGTCTTTCACACTAGGTTTAATACTGCCTTATTTTAACCAAAGGGTTTGATATTAAACAATACAACTCAAGTCTAACTATGTACTCCTTTCACTCCAAATGGCAAATTATCACCTTTATGTTTGGTGGCTCACTTGTTTGAAGCCCATGTACTTGCAAATAGTAAGTATTTTCACAGAAACAGTCCAAGATGCTTGTTACTATATTTGAAAAGAATGGATTTAAACAATTATGGATTGCAAATGTAATATTTTGTTTGTTTAATATATTCTTTTAATTGTTGCTAATAGTTTAGGCTTTCAAATAGTAACTGTATATCTGTAGTGTCTGTTCTTTTTACTGACTCTGGCTAGTGCATGTTTTGCTTTGTAGCATTTTGCCCTTTTAAGCCTTTGCCCTTTTAATGGCTGAGTTGTTTTGGCAAGAGATGTTGAATTGAACACTTCTGTCTGGACAGGGCTTTTAATTTCTCTTGCTTTCTTCCTCTCCATTATTCTGTTTATCTGCCATAAAATGAAGCATAAAATAAAGGCTCATTTACTGTGTAACCCAAGTCTGACCACAGATACTTATGAATATGATAAATCAAACCAATGTAGTCATAAAGATAGTCAAGAATACAGCTGCAATGTTTATTTTTCCTTTAGTATTGTCAGCTATAAATAAATTTTTAGCAATGAGGCAATTGTGGCAACTATTATGATGATATTTCAAGGTTGTATTGTTGTGATAAGCAAACAACAAAGTAAAAATTGCTCTAATCCATTCTTTTCTTTCTTTTTAGGTACAGTTCTCTTTGTTTCTTCATTACATAATGAGCAAATATTATCAAACATTTCTGTATGTCGTTAATTAACTCCTCTTTTGTGTTTGCACTTTTGCTAACTTTGCTATTTCTGTGTTGTGGAAGTGCTGTAGACTACTCAGTCAATACAGCTTGTATAATGCACAGTGTCAGCAATCTCAACTGTTTTTTTTTTTTAAATGTGGTGAAAGGAAGAAGATGGTACACCATGGCTTATTAAAGATCTGGTCTGCTCACTGAATATGTTTGGAGTGTTTTAGATTATTAAGATTATTAGATTAAATATTTAGATTATTAATTACAAGCCAACAAGGCAGATATTTCGACTGGGCCTGGTGATCATGCAGAAAGCTAAGAGTGTTTTTAAGTTGTTGAGGTGTATTCTGGTTTCATGCTGCTATCTGATCACATCAAGCATCGAAGGATGTATGCAAGACAGAGTTGTTTTAAGCTCTGTAGTAAAAAATAGAGAAATCACAAAACACATGACCATCCACTTGTGTATTTTCAGATGTGTAATGGAACTTAGACAATAATGAATGCTGTAGGCAGGTTGGCTAATTAAACCTATGGTAGATACATTACACTCATGCCCTCTCACATGCAATAAACCTGACACAAAATTATCAGACTGATTAACTTCCCCATTTATTTTGTTCTGAAAGTCTCCATTTAGAGGAAATTTCGCCTGAAGTGTTACATAATTCTCTGGCAGACAACACAGCCTTTAACTCAGCAATTTTAAAAACTTCTTAAAACGAGGCCCTTTGGAAGGTTACTGTGAAGTGAGATAACTGAAACTCCACTCCTACATTATCAACCTTTTTTCTCAGTTGTCTAGCCATGGGGCAGAGGAAAGTCATAACCTCAACTTCTGAGTAATATCTCCAGTGGTATTAATATGTTTGGCCTATTTACTGTGCTGCGTGTTGAGCACAGGCCACAAGTAGGCTTGGAAAGAACTTGTGAATGGGAATCAAAAGGGTAAAAGTTAAATTAAGTGAGACATTTTTTGAAGCATTTTTATAGTGACTAGTATATACAGTGTGTATACAGCTGGTGGTAGGTAGCTTAAAGCAGTTTTGTTTCATGACCAGGATGTATCATCTCCCCCTCCCCATCCTCATTATTTTGCTCTGACTGAATAATGCAATAACTTGCTATATTAAACACATTAATAGTGCCTGCTTAACTTCAAATATTTGCTAGTATTCTTCAAACCTTCTTCTCTTTGACACCAAAAGATCTTGCTCTGGGTTTTAGTCATAAGCCATCACAATACCTTATGACTTTGAACAAACAGTACATGGGGTTATATGAAATCACAGGAGAATTATTTGTCTCACATTGGGGTCAGGGCCAGGCATTACAGAACTGAATAATAAACCCACCCTCTCATTTTACACCATCCAAATATGAATACATTCATATGGCCTTACGCTTTTCCATTGAATCTGAGATTGCGATCAGAAGGTAATGGTTACTTTTTGGGGGTCACTTTGAATCTTAATATTAATTGTTTAAATCAAGAAAGCCATTTTTCTTCAAATATTGGAATTCCCTTTAGACTCTGCAGTATAAAAAACTGCAACTGCAGCACTGTGCCTAATTTTAGTCCAAGATTCAAGTAAACCTCTCAGATATTTTAATGCATTAGTACCCATGACACGTCAACTGCTATTTTATAAGGTTCTCTGAAATGCACAGTGTCTGTCACACTATATTAAGTGAGACTATTTGCAAATTCCAGTCAACTCCCAGACATGCAAGTGTTTTTTTGGTCAGCTGCCTTCACTGAATCACATGCTTTTCATAACAAATGTGATGAAACATGAGGCCAAGTGAGTCAACCATAGGCTGACAATAAAGTCGAGAGATTATGTGACAGAGTGAGAGCTAGCAGGGTGGGAAAGTAGGAAGAGTTAAAAAGAATAAGAGAGATAATAAGCATTAAATTGACAAGTTGACCAAACTTAAAAGAGAGAGAAATATATGACCACACACACACATTATATATATATATATATATATATATATATATATACACACACACACATACACACACACACATATACATACACACCATACACACATACATACAATAGATTCAATAACTTTCAGCGAGTGAGCTTTCAGCAGATGAGATATTGCAATAACAGAGGCAATCTGGTTTAATCCTGTTGATGCAAGCAGTACTGGTGAACTTCATAAATGTTTATATTCTCCTTAACTGCCTGTTTCCCTCTAGATTTTTTTTATTACACTGCTGTATGCAATAAATACTGCATTTATAAAAAGCAAAGTTTATTTGAGTTAAGAATTTTTAGATACTCTTTAAACATTAAAAGAATTGCAAGAATACTATTTTTAAATACAGACTTTCAAATAAAAGCCTTAGTTCTAGGATCTAGGGACTAAGCAGTATCCAAAATCTCTCTCAATGCCTTAAGCCCTGTTATACGATCCTAAGCTATGAAGTTTACCACAAAGTAAATTATTTATCACTTTTCATGTTAACTAAACTAACTATGACATGGAAAAGTCTTAAAAGACTCTGTACTTGTGAAGCCACATAGTGACTCAAGATTGTTTTTAAGAGCTCTCACCTGAGGCAAAGTAAGAAGAAAGGTCATGTTAGTATTGAGCAATACATTTTCTGACAATGCGTGGGAGGTTTATTCCTTTCAAAATGGGGAGAGTTTGGTGCTTCCCAAAATGTAGCTAAATCAATTGTCTTTCTAACTATAGACATGCGATGACTAGCACTGTTGGTCACACAGAAGAGAAGCAATAAAACCTGAACATTTCCTATTGTGGACATTTCATGGAATTTTATTTAAAAAAAAAAAAACTTTCTTGCCTTGTGTTTAAATATATCTGTGCCCAAAGCTCATATGAGAAGAATTATTTTGGGCCATTTTTATGCTAGGACTACACCTTTGAGTTTTAAAATTTCTATAATTCTTATAGAATAATTTCTATAAAAATTTTCTTATTTGCTTCTTATTTGTTATTTTGCATTTCCCCAAAACCCATTCCACCAAAGCCCATTTCTGTGGCTAAACTGCTCACATTTTGATACCAGTGTTAACTAGGATTTCTATTCTGCCTATCCCAGGTTTACCTATCAAGCCCTGACATTAATTATGTTCAGGAATGTTTTGGGAAGGACAGAGACTTGTCACAGAGAGCTCTGGATGCAGGGCTGAGAGAGTGATCAGAACTCAGGGTGCAATTTTCCCTAGCCCTTCTCTCTGGCATGACTATCCTTGAGATCAAGGACATCCTCCAGTACCGACACTTCCATGAACAGCAAGGAACAGGAAAGGGGGGGCACTCAGACCACCAGTTTCTTCCGAGAACACAGCTTCTATAGGCTTTGGATCAAACCAAGGAACATGGTGAATATAATGACATTCTAGCTTCTGAAATGAAAGTAAAAGTATATTACCAAATTCTTTCAGCCAAGAGAGTCCATTTCAGCTTAAATGATTTTAGTTTAACATCAAAGGTCTCATTCTGCACGGTAGTCTTCATGGCAACAGAAACACTCTGGGGCTTCCAGAACTAAACATGTGTCTTTCATAATCTCAGGATATCTTTTTTTACTGTCTGTATTCTGTCTGCTCTGTTGTTTATTTTCTAATCTTCACTATGCCTTCCTGTAAGCATTCATGACTGATCAGCATAACTCGGGTGGTCGACTCAGAGGAAGTATGGGAAGGATACAGCATGTACAGCTGGGTGGGAGGCAGATAGCTGACTGATGTTTCTGATATCCTGCAGCTTATCACACATGTACAAGATCCAATGAGTAATATATGGTACATACATTACATACATTAACTATGAATGATGTTAAAGGTTAGTGGCATTTAAATTATTATTATTATATAATTATTAATGTAACTACATTCTCACTTAATTGGCAAACTGTCACACAGTTCTAACACAGACCTAACCAAGATTGCTAACAAACCTATATGCATAATTATATGCCAACTTAAAACTGTAACACTACACATTAGGATTTTGTTAGTTTGTTTGTTTGTTCATACCGTATGGTTTAAGATGTTTATTACATGCTCTTCAAATGCTGGTGCAGTCCTGAAAGACTGCTTTGTTAACTTAACGGAGTAGTGGCAGCTGGCTACAATACATGCACTTCTGATGAAACTCTGTGTAATGCTTGATGGCAGTATTTATTATAGCATGGGTGTCTCTTTTTCTGTCTTTCTGACATATTGTGTGCTCATCTAAACTACTATGCCTATGACAGCCTAATTAATGTGTGCCCTTAGATCAAGCCTTTTTTCTAGCCATGAGCTATGGCTTCTTTATAAAAAGAGGTAGACAATACACTGGACATAAATCTACATAGCACTGCAATATGCTCAATGTGCTCAGAGAAGCAATCTTGCCACTTTCACTATGCAAAGTTCGTAACCTACTAATAACTGGTGACCAATAGGATTGAGCATTGAAAATAATTTAGCCATTTCACAGAATTGTGTGTGTTGAAATCAGTGACCTTAAGCAAGTGTGCTTTTGAGTGGAATCCTATTTCCAGGATGTCTACTTTGTTTTAATTTCCTCATTCAGAGCAAAGAGTTTCACTGTGAATCAGTTGCACACACATGCAGAGGTGGATGGAATGTCAAGGTCTTACGCGTCTATACTTGGTTATAAACTGTCACTGTCCTGCACATGACCAGTAGAGCACTTAACAGACATTCACTGGCCTGCCAAAAGATTTAACACTAACCTGATATTACCTAGGTTCATGATGACATGAAACTCTGCAGGATAAATGTGTAATCTGGGATTAGTAACTTTGGTTTCCTTTCCCATTGATCATCAGAGGGAGTGGAGCGAGTGCGTGGTATCATTTGTATATGTGATTATCTCCTTGTGTACAGATAGTTGCCATGGTTGCTTTGTTTTTCCCTGCTTGTATGTTGAAATAGTTCCTGTTGGCTATGAGTGAGGCGATCTTGAGCAATCCCTAGGCTGTTGCATAATGCTGCCCTTCTTTCTAGATTTCACAGGTGTGCCCTTGCTTTCTCTCTTGCTCATACACCCTGTCCCTCTCTCCCTCCCTCTCAAGAATTTCTCACCTCTACTTCCTTTTCTACACCCAAGTATGTGAAAGTTTTTTTGAGGAATGATCGACTTTCAGCTAGTGGAGGTGAGGTAATGCTGCAATACATACATGGCCTCCAGCCACTGGGGAGCTACAGAGCAAGAGAGGGGAGGGGACAAAGGAACAGGGAGAGCATAGGGGATGTTGCACAACTGCCTATCTGGAGCTCCCTTCTGTAACTCTAGAGCTTCTGCTCTGTTCCACTCATGAGAGTACTGTAGACAGAGGTGGAAAGGAAAGAGGTGGAGATATATCTGAGGCAGGTTGAAAGGTAGACTGGGACAAAAAGACGGACTATAGTGAAAGAGAAACTCTTCAGCAAGTAAAGAAAAAAGAAGAAATTGTAAATATTCATTTTTCAGCTCTCTGCCAAAAAGCAGTGTAGTTTCTAAAAGAATTCTGCAAACCACCAGCCGAAAATTATATTAGATTTAAAAGACATGTCTGTGCTTTTGAAAAAAGGAAGTGTGTGCATAGAGCCCATCTGATGGCACAACACCCAGCTAGAGATGTACTATATGAGATCATATGCAATTCCAGGCAATACCATTGTCTATCATTGCAATAGAGCAGAGCCCCAATGTTTACCATGCTGTAATCATGTACCTGCAATCAGAGTGCAATGATAATCAATTGTGGCATGTTAAGCTTCACGCACATGCCAGCATGCTGAGCAACCCCCGCAATGAAATGAATGAAGGTACTGAAGGTCAGTCATGATTGTGCATGCATGCACATCAGCAGCTGTGAGGGCTTGGAGTCTGAGATTGCATGAGAATTGCAGGATGTGACTCAGGTATTCACATAGCGTGACCACAAAATGCTGGTCTGAGGTCAGCTCAGCATGTGAGTGCATGATACTGCTGGTGATGACTGAGAGTTGTCTCAATAGTAAGTTTATCTCCAAAGAGTTTTAAAGAAGTTGGTTAATTGTGCTCCAGATAATTGTGCTTATCATACCACCATCCGGTGTTTATGACTTATGTTTTTCTTGACTGCAAAACTGAGACCAAGCTTGTGCATGGTTATTAAAGGACCTAAACAGATAAAGCAAAATGTTATCATCATTGTATTCTCAGTGACACATTGTGTTCTCTTACAGATTTCTCTTACAGATACACTGGTAAAAGTAAAGATTTGTAAAGCTCTTGGCCAAACTGCAGTTAGGCAGTCATTCTCCTGAAGCAGCTGTGTAATGTGGGCATGCAGTGGCAAGACAAAACAAGTTCACCTGACACTAAAGAGGAAGCATTTCTGTCTCATTCATTACTCTTTTCAGCTCTCCTGTGGTTTTTGGAAAAAGGAAGTGCCAAAAGGCAAGTCAGGGTTTCTCTTATTCTTATGAACAAGTTATTACAGAGAGATAGAAAGTCAGACTGGTATTCCCCTTTTGAAACTGACATGTCTAAATCAGGCATATTGCACTGCAGTGGTTGCGCTCACTGGAAAAAAGGGTATTGCATAGGAGAATGATGTGGATTGCTAGGCTAGGTTGTGTGAAAACATTAGTCATACCATGAATTGTAACATCATAATTATGTAGGGGTAATCATACCTTTGGCTTCCTTTTGGGATTTTGGGTAATATTTGGCCTAAGACAATATCATGTGCAGTAATGTTTTATTAACTTTTTTCCTGGATAGCCTTCTAAACATCTGTAAAACAAGACTAGCTTGTCTTAGACTTTGTTTTTACATAACCACCTATAGATATTGTATAAGATTATACAACACTGTGATTAATCTGTCTGTGCATGACTGTGTTCCATCCTAAAATGAGAGGCTTTTATGGTCACTCACTCACTCACTCACTCACTCACTCACTCACTCACTCACTCACTCACTCACTCACTCACTCACTCACTCACTCAGAGAGAGTGAGAGAGAGAAAGAGAGAGAGAAAGAGAGAGAGTGGGGGGACACTGACTCCGTGTGACTCAAAATAAAACTTAGTAAAGGAAAATACCTTTTTATACAAAGATAATCTCAACAAATCACATGTCTGGTATTTACATAGAAACAAGACAAAATTTTGTACACACAAAACAGAATTTGCCTGTTAAAAAAACTATATTCATTTCTATTTACACAAAATGTTACAAGGAACCTTTTTTTAACAGAACCATTGCAGTGTCAAATTAATATTCTGAGTTAAAGACTAAGCATTGTTTAAAGCTATAGTGGTGCACACATTACCATCTAGCCCCATAACAGGCAGTTAAACTTGAAATAATAGTTTTAAGAATATAAACCATACATGCCTAGCAATCCCTATAAGTTCCTTATACAGAATGATTCACAGTGTGATAGAGTTTAATTCAAACCTTGATCTAACAACTGTTTTGTAAGGATTTCAATGGAGGAGTACTTTTATTCAAAGACCTTGAGAAGCATATTCTCCATAAATGGAACAGTGAAGTGGCTGGGTGGCCTATTGAGGATAATAGATTTCTTAGGCTACATGTGCATTTAGGGGATCTAGTTGCTTAATGGCTATTGAATAAGCCTGCTTCTTCTTCCATGAACAATTAATTTTGCTAGGCTGAGTAAAACACTACAATTAGACCAGTCCTATATAAGATATCACCTTTACAAAATACTTAATTACAATCTCATCTAGAAGGCAACAGAACATGCCTGTCTTTGTGAGGGCAGTATTTACACATTGTGTGTTTCACACAGAATGAGAGAGAGCGAAAGTTTGTGTTGTTGTAGAATCTTACTGTGTTTAAATTATGTGTGTGTGTGTGTGTGTGTGTGAGAGAGAGAGAGAGAGAGAGTGGGGGGGGGGGGGGGTTGGGTCAGATGGAGCAATCTGAACCTTGACCTCTTGGATGTGTTGGACCTCCTAGTTCCCAGAACGTCTTGCCTAATATGTTATTTTCCATGCTCACTGTCTCTGTAAACCTCTGAGTGATGAATGCACAGAGACCCTAATCCTAAGTGCACACGCTATGATTCCTATGCTTAATCATTTTTTAAATGTATAAATTGCTTTTATCATCATATTATAATTAAAAATTTTGAATTTCTTAACTATGGTACTTGATTCTATGTCCAGCAAAAGGCATGACTGAATCATGATGTTGTGATTGTATTTCAGTTTCTCATGAAATATTAAGACAGGAATGCAACAAGAAAACATTTGACAATGGAAACATTTGCCCATGTCTGTCTTCTTAGTTAGTAATAAAGGTTTATGTGTCTTTCCACAATAATGTGGGCAAATACATGCATTCATGAGTTTCTCAGCAACAGTTTTCACATCGTATATTAAGTTTTATCGCAGAATTAAGTTTCTGAAGTTGATGAAACGTTTCTGATTACAGAATCAATCTGACTGAATAATTTCCAAAAAAAAGTAATTCCAAGTCAGAACTAAATGACACTTGTTTGACTCCCAACCAATAAAGACATGGTATATAGATCAACATCAATCAATATAGATATTATTCCTTATATCAGACTTAAGTATTACATTTATGGTAGACTGGTGTAATGACCTCATTGTTTGCTACTTAATTACAGCCTAAAGATAGGTCTTAAACAGTGGTCATGTTAGATAGTTTATGTAACCAGTAATTGTATATCTGACAATAAAATAAGGACTGATAATAATTTGGCTGATCAATTGGCATGAAGCTTCTCAGTAATAGCCACAAGAGCCAATTCTGTGGACTGTGCCACTTTGAAGCCATACTGTACAAGATCCTGGGGGTCGTTCTGGGTAACAAAGTGTTAAACATGACTGTATACAGCATGTAAGAAAGGAGGTAAGTGATACAATCCTCTACACTAACTGCCTTGTGAGAACCATGCAAGACATACCTTTCTCCTCTGCATTAGTAAACAACAAGACAAAATCCAAAGGCTCCAATTTATTGTTAAATATCAGAATACCAGAAGGCAATGCAAACCATAGTCATTAGGGCAGATTTTTATAAAATGTTCAATGCTGACTACATCTTCAGTCTCCCTCTTATCATGTAGCTCTTTGCATTTTCTGTACATTATTAAAAATCAGTGTGTGGAACAATATTAAAAGTGCTAAATTAAGTGTATGTGTTAAGGAGCTTGGCTGCTATAGCATAGTGAGTGACCTAACAAATACTTTTTGTTGGAAAGAGGTTCACAAAAGTTAAAATTACTTTCAAAACCTGAAATTACTTTCAAAACAGTGATATAAGAGAGCATATTGCAGGGCAAACAGAAAAAAATGGCTATTTGCAAAGATATATGTCTATGCAACATTTAATAGTTGGTTGACATTCAGTATAATAAAGATTGTTTATATTTCCTAAAACCATTCTCTATTCTTAAAAGAGGCACACTCTACAGATTCCTCTATATTATCAAAATTTTAAACTGTAAACTGTGAACTGTCTTTTTATGGTACCGAGTAGCCAGATAAGCTTGTTAAATGCATTGGACCATTACATGATCTCTCTGAGTTCAAAAATATCTGTATATGTTATATAATATATAATGATATATAATATAATATATGAAAAGCTTGTTATCATAATAGCCTGCATTGAAACCACAAAACTGAATGATGTAGACACACTCTGATGACATTAATGCATAATGCCTTTTCTGTTATCTGTATAGATCAACTTACTTTTTTCAGACAAAAGAAAAAAATTATTTTCTTTAATAAGCAGTCACATATTGTTATACTTTAAAAACTGATCATTGAATGCGTTTGAAGGATTTATAAGTTCACTGCTGAACCTCTGAAAATAAAATAACGTAAAATTAACAGTATGTCATTCTCACTTCTCTAGCTAAGTAGAAGGGATTCTAAAAACTGTGTTTTAGAGAATATACGGTATGTTGTTAAAGTGAGGCAACTCCTATAGAGTTAGGAAATTACACTGTAAGAGTCCATCTGTAACACTGTACAATAGAGTTCATAAAATACATCACCAATGTATTAGTGTAGAGCTGTGATCTAGCCAAATGTATCTCTATTATAATGTCAAAATGCTAACAGTATATGGACCATTATAGGTAAGTGTTGAAATTAAATTTGACTTATATTAACCATAATTATATCCATTGCTGCATCATTGGGTTCCTTTGAAGGAAATAACAAAGCTTAATTATCTGTCCTCACAAAGAAAAAGATAAAAAGCAAGAGGTGTTGGGTAGACAAACAGTACACTTACAATTTACAATTGTTGTAAATGGGAGAGAAATGAGGGTTGCAGGGAAGCATGTGACAAGAGGGGCTGCCTTCATCTCTGTGTAACCTGATACTCATCTTATATCCTTTTATGAAGCAAGCAACAGACATGACACTGCAAGGTTTGGCAGATTACTGAATAACCATGCAACTCCATGAGCATTTGAACTCATCAGCAGAAGCATTTATATTACATTTGCATTTATGGCATTTGGCAGATGCCCTTATCCAGAGGCACTTACACTTATCTAAGCAGTTGAGGGTTAAGAGCCTTGCTCAATGGTCCAGCAGTAGCAGCGGTGGCATTGAGGTGCATGGAGGTGCTGGGATTTGTACTCATGATCTTCTGATCAGCATTCCATCATCTTATCCATCAGCACACATGCCACAAAAAATTACAGTTGTTTGATGTTTTTGATTTATGTGCGTGAGGTAAGCAAAGGTCTGTACTAGTAGTTTAAAGCCTTTAAAAAATTGTTTGTGGTCCAATAACACACTGTGCCGTGTGCCACGTGAAATATGCTGATGACTTCACCGTAACAGAAACCCTGAATGGCCAATTGCCTGGCTGCACCCAATCTGGTATTGATGCAGTGGTTAGTTGGGGGCAAGATTACTCTATGGTTGCAAACAGCAAAAAGACTAAGTATCAAATGCAAACAATGCTGTGGTCTTATCTAGTGGGTCAAAAAGGTGTGGACAGAGTCAGGCATGGTCAGTAGTTCAGTGAAGGGGGCTTCTGTGTGTGAATTTGTTTATATATCCTTATGAGAACCAAATGTCCTCCAATAGTATAGTAAGATATGACAAAAATGGATGGTCCCCACAAAACAAAAATAAGAAAAAATAAAAGACTCAAAAAGATTCTTTTTCCATTACTGGGGTTAAGGGTAAGGGTTAGGTTTAGGTGCAGGTAGAGCACTAATTAGCTGTATTAATCATTATGTCAATGGAAGGTCCTCACAAGAATAGTAAAGCCAACATGTGTGTGTGTCCTACTACTTCTTAAAAGGTGATTCTTACTGGTGATCTTTGCAACAGCACACCTATGGGTGGAAAGACAATCACATACCTGTGATGATGTGAAGACAGCATATTATACTGACAACACAACCAATGAAAATATAGTTTAGCACTACATTAGCACGTGTGTGTGTGTGTGTGTGTGTGTGTATACCTCTGCAAGGCATGCTGATTGCTCAACATCCTCTTAGATCATGTGAAATGTGAGCAGAACAGAGTGACACAGGATGTGTACCCTTGGCCCACAGTATGCGGCCACCTTCCCTCCATCCCATCTTCCCCTTCTCCACTCATTCTTCCCCGTTCCCTTTCCCTGCTACACATTATAATAGGCCTTTGAATGTTTTGTTAAAAAAAGCTCACAGTTACTCATCTGAATGACAGCAGCCCAAGACACACTCACCATACAACCCCCTTCTTATTCAACATGCTCTTACCTCTCTCATACTGTATCAAAAAGTAAGAACGTAGTTTCAAATGTAATGACAGTCTGCTAGCTCGAAGGACCCAAATGAAATCATTCTACTCAGTCATGTCATTATTAAAATAGGTAAGCTCAGTGACCCACTAGATGAGACCACAGCCTTATTTGCAAGTATGATGTTCAATGCAAAAATATATTAATGAATAGATAAGTTACATCCCACAACTTTCAGTGACTTGGGCTTAAAAAATAAATCTGAACTTTCATGTGGACTTTCTAAATATGCAACATATTAAAACCAAATACAACATTTTACATAGAAAAAAACATGAACAGGAATGTCTCATGATCACACAGTAGTACTCCACTGAGTGATAACTGTAGATAGATGGACTAACAAAAGGACCCATACTATGCTCTACAGAGGATATCTTTCTTAATCTGATGAGCTGTCTAATGCTTATTAGCATGCTTCATCCTGACTGGAGTGGGCTGGGCAAAATGCAAGATGTGCATGAGTGGTTTTAAAATGTTTTTAAAACTCAGTGTGTCCCTAGTCCCTATACTGAATTTGCAGAGAGTGAAAGCATTTTCCTGGTACACACACACACACACACACACACACACACACACACACACACACACACACACACACACACACACACACACA
>JAQQZX010049093.1:0-13449 GCA_030068355.1 Notoglanidium maculatum | reverse complement strand
TGACTCAAAGGTAAAGTTTAGCTCAGGGCTCACACTTTATGTGGCCTTCAGACTATTAATACATTAATAATGTTTCTATTGTAACTTCTCAAATGAACAGCAGATAAACAAACCAAAAGACAAGCCTGCTATCTGTTATCTAGCTAGCTTAAGTTTATTAAATGAAAATGTGTAAAAAAAAAAAAAAAAAACTTGCTCCACATGTGGGAGAAAATTGGGTCTTATTCAGAAGACTTTGTTTTTAGGCTGGAGCAGAAAATGTATGCACATGTTCAAAACTACTGTCTATAGTTTTGTATTAGTTCTCAAAAATATACAATATTCTTAAAAAATGCTAAACAAGAGAGTTAAAAGCAATCATTATTTGGGAGATAATAACTAACAGCGTTCTAGATGATTTTCTCCGCTACCGTAAACAACAAGCTGACGTTCTCTAAACAGCAACATTTGTCTGCCAATCACAACATCTGGGACATGTTAATACAACCCTCTTTTTAAATTAAACATGGTCATGTTCAGATGCCAAACTTAAACCGCTGCCACGTCTGTGCCGGAGAGCACTTATATGCAGCGAGCTCCGCCCCACATCTGGAACCCTCCATGCACCGTGAGGAGTTTCTGTGTCTCGACATCGGTGGCATCTGTTTCCTCCTGTGGCCAGTTTACTATTCCAGCTGGGTATTTGATGCTTGGTAGGGTGTAAATGTTGATGGCTTGGGTCTTATTCCTACCATTTAGCTGGCTTCTGAGCACCTGTCTGACCCTCTTTAGATATTTGGCTTTGGCGGATCTTGTAAACTGGTCTGGACTTCCATTAGCCTGTAGGATACCAAGGTACTTGTAGCTGTCCTGTGTATGTATCTGCTATTTTGCCCTCTGGTAACTCCACCCATTCAGTCCTGATTATATTCCCTCTCTTGGCTACCATGCATCAGCATTTATCCAGTCTGAATGACATCCTGATGTCCTTGTTGTAGATTCTGATGAGGTGGATAAGTGAATCAATGTCTCGCTCACTCTTAGTATACAGCTTGATGCCATCCATGTATAGGAGGTGGCTGATGGTCACTCCAATTCTGAACATGTATCCATATCCACTCTTTGTGATGTGGTTGAGGCGGTTCAGGCCTATGCAGAACAGCGGCGGGGACAGCACATCACCTTGGTACATACCGCACTTTACGGTGGAGGCCTTGGAATTGGTGTCCAGTGTTTTCCACTGGAAGTTCACTCATTTGTGCTGCCAGGCAGTCATGGAGTGCTGTTAGGCATGAAGAACTGAACAGCAGCTGGACATGACGTGATGCACAGCTACTGGTTGAAGAAGCTGAGACTTTTTGCTGGATATATAATATTTTAAAATTGATAAAATCTTAATGAGTTAGCCTTACTAATTCATTAACTAAAACTAGCTTGGAATATGGGTGGAAATAACCAGGGCTTTATTATCCCAAAACTGGAGTCAGGCAGCAGAAGAAAACAAGCGGAAAGTAAAGGCAAAACACCTGGAACAAAAGCAAAGCAAACTATGTAGAGCTGAGTTCTGGAGCAAAGAGAAAAACGCAGCACACAAGCGCAGCACTGAAGCTCATGAACGAGCATCCTGTGTTGGGAGCAGCGCATGTTTGACAGGTGTCCGATGTGCCCGACCTGGTAACCGCAGGGTAGAAGAGCGTGTCTGCATATGCGGTCACGTTCTTTTGTTTCTGAACGTTATTTTCATAGCATAATATATATTTTGTTAGATATTGTTAGCATGAAAATGTCAGGAAGATTTTGCTGTAATCTTTAGGTCATTTCGGTTAGCCCTAATTTAAATGAACCTTTTGATATCTTACCATCTCACTTAGGAGTAAAAAGGAACCTTTAAGCTTGACAGAAATAGTGGTTCAATTTTTAACTTCATTTTGATCTTTATTTTCTTTTTATTTTATTTACTGATACGGGAAAAAAAAATAATCGTGATAAGATTTTTTTCCATTTTGCCCAGCCCTAGTAGAAGTCTAAAATAACGTGGCTACTTTTCTTTTAACACCTTTTCACAGCTATTTATTATTTAGATTAAAGCATTATCAAATAAAAAAAAAAAACTTTGCAAAGAAACGTCTGTTAACTGTGCATCGTTATATTGCCGTGATGGCAGGTATGTTTGTTACAGAAATTGGGGTGAGGTGGATGTTGTCTTAGTTCCTGACTGGGAATTCACAGTTAAATGATCGTCCCATTGCACTTTTCTCTGTTCAATTCAATTTTATTTGTATAGCGCTTTTAACAATGGACATTGCCACAAAGCAGTTTTACAGAAATATAATAATTCTGGTTATAAACTTATGAACCTTTAAATTTATCCATGAATATATATATCCATAATGAGCAAGACTGTGGAGATGGTGGCAAGCTTTGTAAGAGAAGGCTCTGTCCCTCACTGTATCCTTCACTATTCAAGGTACCAACAAACCTACGCCTTTTGATCCAAGTATGCATGCCATATGATAAAATAACAGACGTTCTCTCCGGTACTGTGGTGCGAGACCGTTCAGTGACTTATAGATCAACAGTAGTATTTTATTTTAATTTAGAAATTTTACTGGGAGCCAATACAGTGTAATTAAGATAGGCGTGATGTGCTCATATCTCCTTGTTCTAGTAAGGACCCTCGCTGCTGTATTCAGGACCAACTGGAGCTTGTTTATGTACCTATTGGAATATCCAGACAGTAAGGCATTACGATAATATAACCTAGATGTAGCAAAAGCATGAACTAGTTTTTTAGTTCATTGTGTAATGATGTATTTCATAGCTTAGAAATATTTCTGAGATGAAAGTAGGCTGTTCTAATAATAATATCTACATGAGCTTCAAATGAGAGACTGGGGTCAGTAATTGCACCAAGGTCTTTTACGTCTGCACATGGTGAAACAGAAAGGCCATCCAGAGTTACTATGTAATCAGAACGCTTACTTCCAGCTGCATGTGGTGAACGCTTGCTGTTATCAATTGCCATAATTCACTTCTCACACAATTCATTCTCTTACTTGGAGAGGAACGAGTATTGCAAATGGAGCGCCATTTTTCAGCCTTCCAGCTTGGAAGCAACCTGGATTAGAAAATTGAATTGGATGAACTTGAATTAGACTGGATGTTGAAGTAACTCACAAATCAATTATTGTCCCATTCAGCATATACTATATGGACAAAAGTATTGGGACACACCTCTTAATTGTTGAATTCAGGTGTTTCAATCAGACCCATTGCCACAGGTATATAAAATCAAACACCTAGCCATGCAGTCTCCATTTACAAACATTTGTCAGGTAAAATGAAGTCACTGAGTTCTTCAGAACGACCCAAGTGTGGTACTGTGATATGATGCCACCCTTGCAATAAGGTGGTTCATAAAATTTCATCCCTTCTAGATATCACTACTGTAAGTGATATTATTGGCAAATAGAAGCGTTTAGGAACAAGCGGAAGTGGAAGACCATGTAAAGTCAGAGAGCGGTGTCAACGAGTACTAAGGTCCATGGTGCAAAAAGGTTGCCGACGTTCTGCTGATTCCTTAGATGAAGAGTTACAAACTTCCACTGGCATTAATGTAAGCATAAAAACTGGGCAGCAATTCATGGAATGGGTTTCCACGGCCAAGCTGCTGCATGCAAGACTCACATCACCAAGTCAGATGCCAAGCGTCAGATGGGGTGGTGTAATGCACATCGCTACTGGACTGTGGAGCAGTGGAAATGTTCTATGAAGTGACGAATCACTCTCTCTGTTTGGCAGTCAGATGGGTGAGTCTGGGTTTGGTGGAAGCTGGGAGAACGTTACTTGCCTGTCTGCATTGTGCCAACTGTGAAGTTTGGTGTAGGAGGGATAATGGTGTGGGGTTGTTTCTCAGGGTTTGGGCTAGGCCCCTTACTTCCAGTGAAGGGCAAACTTAATGCTTCAGCATACCAAGTCATTTTGGACTATGCTATGCTCTAACTTTGTGGACACGGTTTGGGGAAAGCCCTTTTCTATTTCGGCATGACTGTGCCTCAGTGCACAAAGCAAGGTCCATAAAGACACGGTTGGAGGAAGAACTTGACTGGCCTGCACAGAGTCCTGACCTCAACCCTATCGAAGACGTTAGGGATGAACTGAAACAGAGATTGTGAGCCAGGCTTTCTTGCCCAACATCAGTGCCTGACCTCATAAATGCTCTACTGAATGAATGGGCACAAATTCCCACAGAAACACTCCAAAATCTTGTGGAAAGCCTTACAAGAAGACTGGAAGCTGTTATAGGTGCAAAAGGATGACCAACTCCATATTAAAGTCTATGTATTTGAATGCAATGTCATTAAACTCCCTGTTGGTGTAATGGTCAGGTGTCCAAATACTTTTGTCCATATAGTGTATTTATGAGTTCAGAAAATAATTACACTTCCGCACTGCACCTAGGTCTACTACGTTAAGTTAAAAAAAGAAAAAGAAATAATAGGTGTTTAAAGGAATAATCCTGAAAGTTTGGAGTGCTGTGACCCTTCATCTCCGCTATCACATCAGTCAAGCAGGTCAAAGCAGATATTAAATTGAAATATTTTTGGGGGGGGAACCCTGTAATTTAAAAAAAAAAAAAAAAAAAAAAAAAATAGTATAGTGGCAAACTGCAGTTTAAAAAGATGATGCCGAGATTCAAAAATTCACTAAGCAGACGTGTTTAATTAGCCCAAGAAAATGAAGCAACAATCACGTGGACTGTTGATCTAAGAGAGATCATTTCCACACTTTTCCAGAGTTTATATAGTCATTACTTATGATTGGATCTTAATCGGTCATCCCATTTTTCTAATTGGTTACAACCACTCCATTATATGATTTGCCACCATTATCTCTTAATCATCACATGGTTAAACAAACATGATCTCTGATTTGCTATCATTTCCTGGGTCCATGAGCATGATCTCACCCCACCACATTCAACAGTCAATTGAATTCAAACTGTTCCTAGCTACTAGTGACGTAACAGAGAGTTGCTAGGAAGCAGAATCATCAGGATTCAAGTCACTCCCAGCAACTGCTGATAATGTAGGGAGGGGATACTGATGCAATTCAGTTGATTCCTAACAACTGATGATGTGTCAATCACCCCATTTTTTTTTTATTTTTTTTTTATTTTTTTTTTATTTTTTATTTTTTCCAACAATCCCAGTATTCTCAATTCCCAAATTCTCATCTTGTCCTACTTATTTTTGATTTGTTTTTCATGTATTTTGTCTGTGATCAGCAATTCTCCCTTCTGCATTTGGCTTTTTGTTCACTTATTTTCCTAAGACTCAGGAACCACAGGGGTGTCTACAGCCCAGCATTACAAGTCCAAGAATCACTCATTAAATCACTTGTAATGGATCATAAATCTTGGACTTGGACATGAATCTCTTTTAATCTTATGTCGTAACATAAACATGAATCACTTCATGAATCACTTCAAACATGAAGCCACAGATTATGGCTTGGATTATAATCAGAGCACTACAGTTAAATCATTATGCACTTCAATCAAAACAACAAACACTGGATTTTCTGCTAAGCCCCCACACATCATGTTACAAACGAAAAAACAAAGCAAGCTTTTTGTGTTATTTATTCTTTTGAATAAGAAAAGAAATTGACTTTGTATTTGAAAATGGTGTCCAACATAAAGAGAAATCGTACACCATTAAATACAGACGAGGATGATCTGAATGTGACCGAAAACATGCTTTGCACCACTTTCTTTTTTCCCCCCATCATTCATTAAAAGTCCACTGCTCTTATTATTGGTATTTGATGGTGTGCGAGTTTTTTGTTTAACCAATACAGAACTTGCACACCTGGCAGGCTGAGTTTCATGCACAACAACCATTGTGTGTTTGTTTTAGATTTTAGATTTAAACGTTGAAAAATGAATTAATGCAAAAGTACACTGATCCTAGTTTATTATTGTTATTATTGATGATTTTGATAATAGTAGTAGTAATTATTGTTAAAAATAATTTCAAAAGGTGACGATTTCAAATGGCGTGTCCCTCTTTTTACTGTTATGGTATGCCCGAAAATATGGCAGCCACTACCCAGAACGCAATGTGCGATAATGTTTCCCATTGTTTATAAGGATGCTACTTCATGCAGGCCAAAATAGTGTGTGTATCCTTGCTTGTATAGCTATTGGAATCCAGGAGCAATGTGGCGAGCTGGATTCTCTCGCTTCTGAACTATGATAAGGAATGTGAAACTGGGAAGGTAACACATTGTATATCCATTATTAATATTAACAGTATTGCTGAAGGATATTTCTCCTGGCTATAGAAATTCCCTTGAGAAGTAAGCTGGGTTGTCTGCCTGAACAGAGCCAGATATTTCATCTCATTTTTACTCGTCAGGGCATAACGAACAGAGATTTTACTTTAATTTTTATAAGCAAATATTTTTTTCCATTTATGTTACAATATAGTCAGGAAACAAAAGATCATCGAGTACTTATCATCAAAACTGCATTTTATTATTTTTTCCAGATGTACCACTGCTCAGACTGGGGGAAGAGTTTAACTACAAGTGGTAATCTCAACAATCAGCGTATTCATACAGGAGAGAAGCTGCATCACTGTGCACAGTGTGGGAAAGGTTTTACTCAGCAGAGTACTCTCCAGCAGCATGAGCGCATTCACACAGGAGAGAAGCCGTATAACTGTGGACAGTGTGGGAAGAGTTTTACTCATCAGAGTCATGTCCAACAGCATGAGCGCATTCACACAGGAGAGAAGCCGTATAACTGTGGACAGTGTGGGAAGAGTTTTACTCAGCAGAGTCATCTCCAGCAGCATGAGCGCATTCACACAGGAGAGAAGCCGTATCACTGTGCACAGTGTGGGAAGAAATTTACTTGTCCGAGTCATCTTCAACGGCATGAGCACATTCACACAGGAGAGAAGCCGTATAACTGTGCACAGTGTGGGAAGAGTTTTACTCAGCAGAGTCATCTCCAACGGCATGAGCGCATTCACACAGGAGAGAAGCCGTATCACTGTGGACAGTGTGGGAAGAGTTTTACTCTGCAGAGTAGGCTCCAACAGCATGAGCGCATTCACACAGGAATGAAACCATATGTCTGTGTACAGTGTGGGAAGAGTTTTACTAACTGGAGTAATCTCCAACGACATCAGCGTAGTCACGTAGGAGGTTAGCCATATCACTGCTCCCAGTGTGGGAAAAGTTTGTCACCCAAATGACAAGGTCATTAAAGAAACAGTCATCAGCTCTTGACATGTGAATATGTCAAGTTAAGATACATATTTTTACATTTCTTTTAGTAAAGGGAGGTAAAGTGAAATTCTGGCATAAAACTGTAATGTACTAGTCATGGTATGAAGTATTCTCTTGTATTGTTTACTGTATTGTCTATATAGCTTACTGTCCATTTTAGCATAATTCCTGACTTTTTCATTTTCTTGATTTCTCATGAATGCTACAATACCAAGTAGTGATGGTCACATTCATGTTCATGAAGATTTGAAGCGTTTGAAAGAATTGAGTTGAAAAGTGATTCACAAGGCTTCAAATGCTCAAGAGACACCTGCTAGTGTCTCAACAGTTAAATTCTAATTATTCAAACAAAGCAGATACAAATGTGCATGTATGGCTTTTTTTTTTTTGTGTGTCAACCAGTATTGCAAAGGGTCCTCAGATGTTGGAATGTTGGACTCCCTTAAATAGCATTGGACCTCAGCGGTGACATCAGCAATAACAGTGTGTTTTCCTGGACTTCCCTCACCCATGTCCAATTGGTGCCAGAGGTTTTCCTAATATTGAAAGCTTTTATTAGTGAATATAATAATTATATATCAGCAAAAAACAATAAAGAAAATACCTCCTCTGCTCTGATGTCCAGCTTGAAAGGTTGATTTCTGTGGATTTGCCGATGATCTTGCTCATGATGATGATGATCATATTGATGATGATGGACCTTGGGTCAATCCGTGTGTTCACATTTTCATAATGCTCATTGGCTGTAGGACACAGCTTTTCTTTGAGCTGCTGAAGAATGATCTTGCATACTTTGTGTCCTTGTTGTGGTCTTGACACACACTTCCTCCTGCAATGACTGATCAATCACTGTTAATAACGGTATAACTTCAGAGCCAGACACTCTCTTATCCTCTGATAATTCCTTGCTTGCTTCACAGACAGGTGATTGCTTTGTGTGATCACAAATAAGGTAAGCAATATTTTGCTTTTAGTCTAAGATAACTTGTGCAGTTGGGCCTCAGACCTGGACACAGCTGTGGGAGGACTACATTCCTCCGAATTAATGAACTAACACATTTAAGTAAAGGTGAAGTTGCAGTCATAATTTTTGCATGCAAAAACCTGCTGTATCCACTAAGCAGAAGCTTTCTGTTTGGTGCCTGGCAGGTCTTAAAAGCCTGTAAGGATACAGGTTGCATGTAACAAACCCTACAGTTACCGCTCTGAAGTTTTAGAGGGCTGAATTGGTATGTCCCCCAAGAAGGGTTGTAAAAGCCGATACAGGAAATGTAGGTCATGTCGAGGAAGTGTATTAAGTGGTGCTTGGCAGAGGACAAGCTGGTTAGAATATAGCCCTGGACAGAGAGAGAGTTCTTTGTTAATTCAGAGAGGTCAAACTGCGTATGCTCTCCAGTAATCCTTAAGTGTGATAATCTTATTTTGAATTTTTCCTATTTATAGAAATATTTCCTATTTCTGTAGTTTTAAGGAGAGTCCAGTGGCTCTCAAATAAAGGGGTACCAAGAGCTAGGAATCCCACACAAATAGGCCTCACATTAAGAGGAGTCCGTGCTAGAATAATTTCAGACGTGGATCAAGCCCTATCTGAGCGTATGGATAGAGAGGGAGGGAATTGAGAATGCAGGGGGTTGAAATGGCAGTAGTGTCTCCCCTTGACACAGTGTGTAAAAGACAGCCACTAGCTGCAGAAAGGATTAAGAAAATATCTGATAAATGGTTTAGACGCACCAAGAAACTTTCAGCAAAGTGGCCTCGGGAGGGTCAAAGTGATGAGTTTATACAGTTTAGTTGATGTGAGTGATGTGAAGAAATGTGCACCTTAATTAAAAAGCACAAAGTAAAAGATTGCAATGTTAAAAGGGAAAAGAAAAGGAATGTGGAAGAGAAGGTATTGAGTTTGTTTAAAAAAGGAGAGAACTTTTTGAGGTCAGTGAAAAAATTAAACAGGAGTTGGCAAAGGATGGGGAAAAGACCCAAAAGAAAATGAAAGAGATCTTGGAAAAGCTGCCCCCATATGCAGAAGGTAACCCAGTGGTCAAGTAAGCAGGTGGTCAGTTTCCAGTGATTAAGGGAGTTGTAGCAATAGGACAGTTTGAGGTAGAGGAGGAATAAGAAAGGCAGAAAGCATCTAGCTGTGAAGAGCAGCAGTGGTGAAAGTCCAAGAAAGTAGCAGGGAGGTGTCAGAGCCAGAGTAGAGAAGAGTCTGGTTACACATTAACCAGAAGACAGGAGCAGATGAAATCAAGGACTGGGAAAAACTTATTATTCTTCTAGCAGGCAACAACAAGCAATGAAAGGTAGGATGATAGTCCCATCAGAACTATAGATTGTCATCAAGATGTGAGAGAGGCTCTCAGAGGCATGCAAGAACAAACAGAGAAAAGAGAACTGAGGAAGGAAGCTGACAGAAAACAGCTAGAAAATAATTTAGATCAACACAATAAAAGACTAGATGAAGCTGTGGACAGGATAAGTGACTTAGTAGATACATTCAAAAAACACTGTTAGAAGAGCTGGAATCGGAATATGGGGAGGAAAAAGGTGGTTATATAACGAGCTGTTTATAAGATTATGGAAGTAGAGAGGACTTAGAAAGTTCAGCTTCTACAGAGAGGGCAGGTGACATGCTGGAAATGGAACTCGGTGTTGAAGATAAGGACTTAATAGAAACAAACATAAAGCAGTTAATGCGAGAAGTAGAGAAGCAGAAGAAAAAGAGTCCCAAGTAAAACTGAGGCCTAGAGAGTCACTATAAAGACCAACCCAATATGCACCTGAACTACCAATTCTAATTAAAGGTAGACTGGTGTAGTATATTCCTTGGCAGAGGCAGGACCTTGAGGGATTGGCAGTGGCTTTACCCAACATTCATGAAGGATTTAATCACTTCTTGAAAGAATTTGAAGAATGCACAATGGGGAAGATGCTAGCCCTGGGCGATATAAAGGTTTTACTTGTACGTGTCATTTGGCTAGCAGCTATGGAAAATATACTAATCAAGGTTGAACTACCACTGGCCTGCAGTTGCGTGATGGATGGGAGTTCAATCCTAACCGCCCCAGACTGTGGAAAGGATTCTAAGGGACAAGTTTCCAACTAAAGTTGAGCTGAAAAACCTGAAGGGGGATCCTTTAGGAGAAACTGAGAACCCAGATGTATATATTCACAGACTTTAAAATAGATGGAAGGAGGAAACTGATGACTGTCCTGAAAACAACTCCTTAATGAAATCGCTTTTCTGCACAACTATTTTGGAGGGGCTCCCAGATCCTATCAAAAAGACAGTAGAGGATGTGGTGGGACTTAATACCAAGACCCCTGAGGAGTTCTTTGAATATATGGTGCATGCAGTAGAGAAACACAAAGAGTGAGCAGAAGCTCAGAGAACAAGAAAGAGAGCTGATAAGGAAGGTGGCACAGCTACAATTGGGGGAACTGTCTGGAAAAAAGAGAAAGTCTAAGCTCCTGTGGTAGATCAACCTGCTTAACAGGCCCCTAGCTCACCACCCCACCACAAGTAACTCCTCAGTCTACAGTGCCAGCATCTTCCATTGCCCAGCAGCCCTATGCCATGACGGCGTCTCCTGCTCCTATAATACAAGTCTATATGCAATAGCCTTTGCAGAGATTTCAAAATGGCAAGCCTGGTGAAAGGGGGAGAGGCAGGCCCCAGCAGCAGAGAGGTCCACATGGAGTTTGCTGGGGATGCAATCAGTCTGGGCATAACAAAAGGGACTGTCGAATAAACCCATGGCAAGCTCCTGAAGGACAAGGAAGGATGGTGTTAACCTGTAAGTCAAACTCAAAATAAGACTCCTGGTCTAGTTAATCCTTGGGCAGGTCCAAATCATGGTTACTAGGAGTGCCCTGAGAATCCTATTGGGAAGGGACAGCTTCCATTAACAGCTAAAGGAGCTGAGTAAGAGCCAACATGATTACATTATTACCAGTTCAGGCAAATTTACCAATACTATAGGATTCTCAGGACAAGTGCAGTTAATTTCTGTGACAGCGCCAGTAAGCCTAACTGCTAAAAATAAAACAGTGAAAATTCCAATTTTGGTATCAGAATATACCCGGTTACATTGGTTAGGAAGAGATGTACCGTGTAAAATGGGACTTTAAATTTGGTGTACTATAGAAGGTGTATATTTAGATGAAGTGGGAATAAATCCTCAGATGGCAATTTTAACCCAAGGAGCTAACATTTACTGGTTGAGAGAAATTGGAGAGTCAGTACAGAGAACACTGGATAAGTGGGGATGATTTAATGAGGCACAGTTTACAGAAGCTAGAAAACCTAGTTTAGCCCATCATGTTACATTAAAGTTTGATAAGGAAAGAGATTCTGAGTTTGAGGAACATTGGCAGACAGCCACAGAAGGTAAGCAGGTGGAAATTGTCTCACAGTACATAGTCATAGGAAAGGAGGGAGCAGCTATGCAGGTGGAAATTAACCGCTTCCTAAATGACTGGTATAGTGGGTCAAATGCAAGACCACATTTAACAAAATTGATAAATAGAGGATTTGAGTCCAAAGACCTTCAAGTTTAAGTGACCTTGGTCCAGTGATTAAAGAAGCTGAGACTGTTTGTTGGCAGAAGACTGATAATCCATTAATCTTTCAGGCCTCTGACAAGTCTATGATAAAGATATTGTACACCATATTAATGAAGGCCACTCCACAAGAAGTGATGATAGAGGAGGATTCAAAGTAAATGGTAAGTCAGCCAGAACAAGTGACAGAGTGCTCATTAAAACAACAGATGCTTAGACATGTTTCAGAAGGGCTGTGGTCAAAGCATGACATAGATATAGGCTTAGTAAAAGCAGCAAATCCAATCACTGTAGAATTAAAGACTGGAGCAAACTTACCTAGAAGAACTCAATATCCTCTTAAGCAGGAAGTAGTTGAAGGAATACAAAAGACAATAGTGGGATTAATAAATGCAGGAGTATTGGTGGAAACGTGTAGCCTGTGTAAGACCCCCATTTTGCCAGTACAGAAGATCGATAAGTCTTAGTGGACACTTGTACATGATTTGTGCACAGTGATTGACACAGTAAAAGATTGGCCTTCATAAGTCATTGATCTCTGTTCAGCTTTTTTCAGTGTACCTAGACATCTTTTTGCCTTTACTTACCATGGTAAACAATACGCATACACTAGGATGCAACAAGGTTTTAAACATTCACCTCACATATTCAAGCAGGTATTGAGACAAGAGTTAGAAGAGTTAGACATAGAAAGATTATTGCTGCAATATGTCGATGACCTTTTGATTTGCTCTCCAACAACAGGACAATGCCAAAAGGATTCAATGAAAGTGTTAAGGAGGTTGGCAGAGGGAGGGCATAAGACGCCCTTGTCTACAATCCGAATTCCAGAAAAGTTGGGACGTTCTTTAAATTTGAATAAAATGAAAACTAAAAGACTTTCAAATCACATGGGCCGATATTTTATTCACAACAGAACATAGATAACAAATGTTTAAGCTGAGAAATTTCAAATTTGATGCTTGCTACAGGTCTCAAAATAGTTGGGACAGGGGCATGTTTAGCATGGTGTAGCATCTCCTGTTCTTTTCAAAACCGTTTGAAGACGTCTGGGCATCGAGGTTATGAGTTTCTGGAGTTTTGGTGTTGGAATTTGGTCTCGTTCTTGCCTGATATAGGTTTCCAGCTCCTGAAGAGCTCGTGGTCATCTTTGACATATTTTTCAAATGCGCCAAATGTTCTCTATAGGTGAAAGATCTGGACTGCAGGCGGCCAATTCAGCACCCAAACTCTTCTCCGATGAAGCCATGCTGTTGTAATGGCTGCAGTATGTGGTTTTGCATTGTCCTGCTGAAATACATAAGGCCTTTCCTGAAATAGACGTCGTCTGGAGGGGAGCATATGTTGCTCCAAAACCTTTATATACCTTTCAGCATTCATAGTTCCTTCCAAATCACGCAAGCTGCCCACACCATATGCACTTATATGCATATGTCACTTGTATGGGGGGTGCCCCATACCATCAAAGATTCTGGCTTTTGAACTAAACTCTCAGAACATGCTGGAAGGTCTCCCTCCTCTTTAGCCCGGAGGACACGGCGTCCGTGATTACCAACAAGAATGTCAAATTTGGATTCGTCTGACCATAGAACACTTTCCCACTTTGAA
>JAQQZX010049083.1:0-13450 GCA_030068355.1 Notoglanidium maculatum | reverse complement strand
TTGAAGCACTTCGGGACGACAGCGGTGCTCAGGGAGATGTTGAAGATGTCGGTGAGAACATCTGCCAGTTGATCTGCCAGTTGATCTGATTCAGGGGGTTGAATCCTACACAGTGGACTTTTAAGGACAGGATGTTATCCTTGTAATATGATAAATCTCTGGAAGAATCATGCATGCATGCGTGTGTGTGTGTGTGTGTGTGTGTGTGTGTGACAGAGACATTTCTGAATGACTGGACTCAGGGACACCCCACTGGGGGTTAAGACCCAAGATGCACCACTCAAAGGTGACCTTTATGGCAGAGTAAACATTGTGAAGCTTCTCAAAGTAGTTAGGAAGAAGGGTTTTAAATATAAAGTCTGGAAGCATCACACAAGTAGAAGAAAGAATGAGGTAAAGAAGCATCTATTTTTGGCACAAGCACCAGTAATATTGAAAGAAGTGTGTGCTTGTGCCTGTGTGTGGATATGAATGGTTTCTAGCTGAAATGTCACTAAGTGTTTAGTGATGCAGCACGGCGTGAGTGTGTGAGTTCCTGTCTACCTGAGCTGAGTGCCTGTGCCTGGGGAGCATGGCATATACCCTAGCTGGCATTTCTAGGGCAGCTGGCACATTGACTTCACGCAAACAATATGTCTGCCATTGAGGCTTTATATTGAACACACACACAGATTCAAATACAGTGGGCTGTGTGTGTGTGTGTGTGTGTGTGTGTATGTTTAGCAGTTGGGTGCAGCATTGAGCAGGTGTGGATTGTGAAATGTGGTGCATTGATCAAGAGCGATTTGGGAAGGAAGTCAGATGGGATAATGTGTGTGTGTTAGATGTGGATGAGGTGGGGGGAACGGAACAGAACACAGGGTCAGGACACAGATGGGGTAGAAACAGGAGTTAAAAACAAACCGTGCAGCTAATACAAACTGAAGGACTGTGTGTAAGTGTATTAGAGCTATAAGGAAAGAGTGTACTGTATTGTATCTTTTGATATGAGGATCTCAGTTCTATAGATATCTGTATCCAACAATTCAACACCCTCCATAATAAAGAGCACACTCCCTCCTCTGGTGACCTCTTTGTCTCAATCATGAGAGGCTTAAAAAAACTCACATTCTTCTCTTAAACATACTGTTTTTCACAAGCCAATAAGCCTTCATAGTGTACTAACTGAAGAAAAGCAGTAATAAAAGAATCCCCAGAAAAGTTCCCTCAGATCACTAGTGCTGCTTTTTAGGATCACTCTGGCTTCCCAGTAAGTTATGATAAGACTCTCTCAGTGTGGTATGAGCCAGTCAAACCTAGAGTGAGTACACCCTTATCTCTTCTTTATTAAAAACATGGAGCAATGTGACACACACACACACACACACACCTCTGCTATATTCACGGGTAATGTAATCAGTGTGTATTGGAAAGTTCAAAGCTACAGATTGAGACCACTGAATTGAGAACACTACTACACAACTACACAAACTTGCTAAAGCATTGTGATGTTGGCACTCCATGTGATGAGAACGTGAATTAAAGTACTTTTTTTAAAATTTGTGCTCAAACAGTTTTAGAGAAATTAACCGAAAAATGTGTAATGAAGTGACGTCACCGAGGATCCCATTAACACCCAGATGACTCCAAAAATGTCTGATAATTATTTCTTAAATGTGCCTAGGGCTAGGGCCCGGGTTAATCACAGTTATTAAAACATTTAATGGTTAATTTCTCTAAAACTGTTTGAGTACCATTTTTTCATTTGTGTGCACAAACAAATTGAAATACTTTTCACATTCTTATCATATGAGGTGCTTCACTGGAGTGCCAGAAGAATTTAAAATAAAGTGTCCTTTTCTTCAGACACATCCACTTGAGTCAAAGCCTCAGTTAAAGCTTGGGCATTAGAGCTAATGTTTGATTAGCCAGGTTTCATTTTGTACTATTCTAATGCACAGCTTTTGTTTCGTTATATGCTTCTAAGAATGGATCACACAAACAGTCATTATTATATCCATACAAGTATTAACTAATGTACTAATGTAGAATATTTTATAATTAAATAGCATCATTTTTAATACTTGGATGCAAATCCTTTTTAGTCAATGACCACCTGAAGTCTGGAGCCCATGGACATCTCCAAATGCTGGGTTTCTTCCTTTGAGATGCTTTGCCAGGCTTTTACTGCAGCTGCATGTAGTTGCTGCTTGTTTATGGGGCTCTATCTATATACACATGGCAAAACAATGGGCCAAAAGCAAAACTGAAAAACACTAATCTTTTAATTGTCTCAACAGCAAACAATTGGTCAGAAAATTAAAAGAATTAAAAAGATAGATAAAGTAACTTAGTATGGGATAGCCTTTCCCTCTGATTGAAGTCTTGTAGACAGCTTTTTACACAGTTGTAGTTCTCAACTACGCAGTTGAGCATTATAATATGTATGAATATTTCACCCAGTGGACCAAAAACAGCACATTATTAAACTCTCTCTACCAGACAACTGCCAATTTCTCAATTATATTCAACCACAGAGAGACACTGGCTTTAATACAGTGACAAACTTTATCAGTGTGATATAATATTTAATAGATAACATCTGATTTGCATTAATACAATCCACAGCTGTAAATAATGCATATATTAGAGTTACGTTTATAAACTAATCAACTAATCACATATATTGCTTGCCAACAGTTTTTAGTGTAATAGTATTCTTAGCCCAGGTCCTAGTGAGCCAGTATCAGAATATATTTACTGATAGAGACTTCAAAGCACTTATGTAAGTTGCACTGGATAAGGGTGTCTGCCATATGCTGTAAATGTAAATGTAATGCATATATTTCTTAATTTATTTAGTTTTAGCTGACCCTTTTGGCAGTCCATAGTCACAGCTCAGCATCATGTACCCTTCAGCATCTGAGACCAAGAGATTGTGAGGGTGTGATGGCAAGAGCGCAGTGATTGTTAGAGGTGCTGAACAATTTACGCAGCATGCTAAGCTCATGTAGCTAGCTAGTGTTGACTGTGTCTGCTGATATTCACAAGGTCTTTATTGTGGGTGGTGAGGAATCACATGACTAGCTGAGAAAACAAGAAGCTCTGTGTACAACCAGGATATGATGACGGTGAGATAATGGTGGTTAATTTTCATTAACACTGTAGAGACGTCCACAGGGAGCGAGAGGTACAGGTGAGTGTCGTCAGCAGGTACAGTTGAGAATCATCAGCAGCTACAGATGAGTGTCATCAGCAGAAGAAGAAGCCGAACGAGATGAGGAGGTGCCAAGCACTGATCTCTAGGAAACTCAGTTGTTATTTGAGGCATGTCTCCACAGTTTTACATGAAACAAGCATGAGATGTGCACTGTGACATCACACACAAATGATTTTTTAATCAAAGCATGTATGTTGATTGCAGTGACATATTAGATTTACAGCCTTATTTGCAAGAGAAACAGCACAGTGAGTCTGCAGCATTACTAAACTTTATAGCTATAAACAAACACACACTTCATGCAGAAATATAAGTAGCCTATACAAACAAGAGACAAGAATCATTTCACTTTAGGTTGATGGCAGCACTCCAAAGGTGAACTCAGGAGTGATTCTGATGAAATCCCTTATGAGAGCCTGAATGTCAGCACTATCCCTAATGTCAGTGTGTACATGCATTAGTGCCAGATGTGTTGGTCTGTTCAAAGTTCCAAGAAGGACCTGCCTGAGGTAGCAGCAAACATTCAACACATGGAAACTCAGTTAGAGGTTAACATTGAAAAAATATAAATAAAACCTAAAATAAAAATGCTATCTCTGACATACAAACTCAAAAAAACACTATTCAAAATATTAAATTTTAGAGTTTTTTTTTGCTTATCTATGATGATGATGATGATGATGATGATTATTATTATTATTATTACTATCATAGCATTTGCAATTAAAGGAATCCTGAAAGTTGAGGATATCCTCCTTCCTGTGGCTTAGTGTTTCCACCAAAATTCTTAAAACTTTTGCACCAGTAAAACACTTTGGAGCTATCCAGAGCTCTAGATTTGCTTTCCACTGCAGACATCATGTCTGTGACACGTTACTTTGCAGGTTATGTAAAGGCAGAAGCATGCTGTTACTGTTAGGTATATAAAATGGAAAAGGACCACCCGGTCTTCTGAATTCTGTTTTATGCTCGAAATAATGTCAGTACTGTATGTGGAGTAAATTGATCCAGAAGAAAGACTCCAAGTCTTTAGGAAAGAATGGACGTTGATACCATGTCTTTTAATGAAGAAAGCTGGAATGAAGTTTCATGGAGACATAAGTCTGTTCTTACGAAGCATTCTTCTTAATCACACTGCTTCCTTTAAGACACCTCTCCTCATGCAAGATTAATAGCATGATTTACTCTATTCACTAACAGAGCAGGAAATGTCAGCCATTGTCAGCATGTTTTCTCTCTCTCTGCCCTTCACTCTCTCAGAGAAACACAGACGGATCAGCTTATAGCTTCCCACTGCTGCATCCTTGTAGACATGACATACTGATGCATTCTCAACTTCTTATTTGTCAGTGTGATCCATCTCATATGCATAAATAGCTTAGTATTCGCTGACGATGCATGCAAACATGCACACAAACGCACATGCATACACACCTCAGCATCCATCATCTTCTGTCCTTCACATTAGTGACCAACAGTGAAGGTAAGTTTGTTGACCCCATGAAAGGTTTATTTAAAAAACAGCATTAAGGTAATGATTCACAGCACCAAAACACGTTATCTTTTAATGATAATATTTAACTAAATTAAAGACTGCCAAATACTGCCAGTTGAGGTCAGAAGTTTACATACACTCATGGAGGTGAATGTTATGGCAGTATTGGGATTTCAATTATTTCTTTGAACTGTTCTTTTCTGGGAAGAATGATTGTACAACATACATCATTAATTGAAAAAATAAAAAAACAAGAATTTGGTTCACTAAAAATAATTAAGAATTTGCCATCAACAAGCTTCTGGCAGAATTCTGGTGGCACCACTCTTGGCAGAAATGGTAGAGTTCAATTAAATTTGTGTTTATTTGTGTGCCACTGTCTTGTTGGAACAACCAAAATGTTTAAATCATCTAGCTGATGGTTTTAGGTTCTCCTGAAGAATTCAGTGGTTCTTCATTATTCCATCCACTTTGTGTAATACTTCAGTTCCAATGGCAGCAAAACAGCCCCAGAGCATGACACTACCACCACCCTACTTCACTGCTGGTACAATGTTCCTCTGTACCTCTGGTCATTGTGGCCAAACAACAAATCTTCTTCTCATCTGACATTAAAACTTTCCTCCAGAAGGCTTTTTCTTTTTCCATGTGGTCAATCTTTAGTTGACCTTAAAAAAATCTTACTTAACTGGTGAGTGTTCCAGCAGCTTCCAGTTCATGGCAGGCCTGTGCCCTGATGGTTCTTGGATTGTTCCTAACCATCTGGACCAATTTCCTCTCAGATGAGGGTGACAGTTTGGGTCTTCTTCCGGACCATGGCAAAGTTGCGCCACTTCCATTAACTTGTGCTTCTCAAATAAACCCCTTTTAATGTTGTGCAAAGAGAAGCTACGAGCTGTAATCAATCATGAGCAATAACAGTTCAAATTTAGAGGCCTTGGCAAGTTAAGACATTTTGGAACTTTCAGCACCACTGAATTAATATTTTAAGTGGGTGTGTGTATAATTTTGTCTGTACTGGATTTTAGAAAACCCAAAATAAATTAAAACTTGTTCACCAAATACATTTTTTCTATTAAAGATGTATGTTGCACAATCAGTCTGCCCCAGAAAAAAATAAACATTGAAAGCCCAGTATATCCATGATGACCTCATGTAAACCTCTGACTGCAACTGTATATGTACAGTTATATATACGTCTAGCAGACTTCTGTCACAGTCATGGACTCAGGAGAACCATGCAATGAGTAGAAAATCTGTTATGTACACTGTTCCTTCACAAGGGCAAAAACTGATAATGTTCTTCTACATGCTGGGAAAAAATTATGCCTTAAACAAAGTGACATCTGGTCATGATATTAGATGGAAGGGTTACACTCTATCCATCAATAACTCAACAATTATGAAAGCTCAATTATTAAAACTATTATGGTTGAGCAATGCATTGTATTACCAAGTCTAATAAGAATGTTGGGCAAACACACTCGACTGTCTCATTGAAAAGGACTGTGTCTAGGGGCGTGTCACTCTGTGTAATCACTATCACGGTCACTGATTGGCTGCTTGAATCTACAGTCTGAGCTAAAAAGGAATCAGCCCCAGCCTGGCTTCTGTATACCATTTAGTGTATTCATCTTGATGGTCCTGCTGTGCCAACTTCCCCAAAGCCTCAAAATAAGACCATTAATAATCCAATATCAAAAATGAGACTTTACGTTGATTTTTTATTGATCACAGAACACATAATGGATTCATATTGAAGAGAGAGAATTAAGTACTGTTCATGATGTTCAGTGTGGCCAGTGATGCTTTCCTGACAATCTGGCTAATGATCTGAGACAAGACTAAGCCATAGACAGGAAACTATTCTTTTAAAGTACATGAAGACATTGGGGGTTAGTGATAGCCCTGTCCAGCTGACACTGGAAAAAATCATTCAAACTTTTACTCTGAGCTCTGCTCAAAACCAAACACCCAATAGCATTCTTCTGTTCCAATCTTATTTTCTGTCTATGCAGTTGCTTACATTCATTTACAGCTGTTGTCAGTCATGACCTAGCTTATTTTGTGCATAAAAAAATCCAAAACTTGTATCAAAGGGATTTTAATGTTAAGTCATACAAACAATAGCCAGTATCAGTTTGCAGTCCTGTTTAACAATAGAGCCCCTTGTGCCTGGCTGCTTTACAGTGTGGATAATTCACACATTCATTTCAGTCCAGCAGCATGGTATTCTACACACAGGATTAAGATTAAGGGAGTCGGGGTGAGCTTGTGGGGTCATGGCCTCATTCAGGAAGAGGTTCCCCACACTGGAACATGTCCTCTGCATACAGGTCCTCAGGGAGCTCCTCATCTCCGTCAGTAAAGTATGTAGGGAACGGAGGGTACCTGTTCTTCGCTAGGTGCCGAGGCAGGACAGTGTCTCGCACCTGGCCACAAAAAGAAACTACACTGAAAAAAGGGAATATTTTGTGTGTCTTACAATAGTTTAATTAAGGCTACTGTACCATCTCCTGTAAAAATAGCTTTAAAGATTAGTTAGACCTACTGCAATGGATGAACAAAAATTAGAAACCAGAGCTCACTAACAATACCTCTTATCCTGTGTGTCATCATGCAACAGAAATTTAATTTCATAGAAAACCATGAAAAAGCTTCAAGTTACAGACCCAAGCACGAACATTTCCAAAGTATTTAGAAAGTTTATGAATTTGTGCACCCTAAACAGCAAACTGCAGAGTCAATCTGAAGAAACACTGATTATAAAGTCCAGCATTACAGCAGAAAAAAAAACTTCAGACAGAATGATGCATTATGTCTCTACTTTCAATGAGCAGAATACTGCAGTGTGTGTATACACATGCTGGACTGATTTTACCTTCACCAAGCAGTTTCGGTGGCCAGGTACAGAGCCGTTCACATACAAGATGTTATTTTTGGTGTTCACCCTCCACACCTGACCAAAAGGGAAACGGACACGGACACACACACACACGGACGGACACACACGGACAGACACACACGGACACACACACACACACACACACACGTTTGTCCTTGTGTATGATAGAAAATGAGTGTTGAGAAGCCAGGAAGTTTAATATAGGTTGTGTAAACTCCTGTGTAAAGACAATGCACAACAATTTAACAGGAATTCCTCCTCCTCCTCCTTCTCGTCATCATGCTCCTCTGCCTGCATTAAGTTTAGTGCTTTCAAACATTTGACCTTGCCATGAACTTGACCCAGTTTAGATCATTTTGAACACATCAGTTAGTGATGGAGGCATGAGGACTATTAATGATTGTGAATGTGTGAAAGCACCTTCAGGCCAAAGACTGTGTCATAAACATTCCCCATTCTGCCTGGCATCTTCTTCCCTTTGAAAACTTTGGCAGGGTCCTGCAAAGACAGAAGAGACCAATTCATCCACCCATAAGACCAAAGAATTCATCTCTCTCTCTCTATCTTTCATGCACATGCACACATACAAGAAAGACACCCACCCCTCCTGGTCCCAGAGAGCCTGGTCTCCTGTGGGTTTTGGTTTGGCCATGAGACGCTGGCTGACCTTTGAAACCCCAGCGCTTCATCACTCCCTGGAAACCCTTTCCAATTCTGTCCAAATACAAGTACATCACATGAACTGGATCTTTTTTTAGTACAAGATAAAAGATTTACTTCTATACATCATACAGCAGCATGAATACACATCGATCTCTTGAATAGGAACACCTACACCTCTCCTCATACACACCAATATTCAATCATGTAGCAGCTGATAAAACATAAAACTCAGTGCAGATACAGATCATGAGCTTCAGTACAAGTTCACATCAAACATCAGAATGGGGGAAAAAAAATCTCAGTAATGTTGACAGCGGCATGATTGTTACCGTAGCATTCCTGTTGGAACCAGATTGGCCATTCTCCTGTGACCTCCCTCATCAAGGAGACATTTCTGCCTGCAGAATTGCTGATTACAGGATGCTTTTTATTTTTTGTACCATTCTGTGTAAACGCTAGAGACTGTTGTGTGTGAAAATCCCAGATCAGATACAGTTTCCTGTATAGCAAAGTACTATATAAATAAATAAAATAAATAAATGCCTGAAATTCTCAAACCAGTAACAGCCATGCCACAGTCAGTCACTGAGATCACATTATCCCCATTCTGATGACCAACGAACTGTACAGCATCAGAACCTGACATTTTACCAGCAAATAACTACTGAAGAACTTCAACAGTAAAAAAAAAACCTACTGCTCATACAATAAACATACAAGTTTTACAATAAGAGAGGCCCACAGGGATATGCAGCTCTGTGCACAGTGTGTGTGTGTGAGTTATATGGAGCAAAAATTCAAGAAATTGGTTGCATCTCTACAACATGTGCATGGGAGTGTCATGAAATATCACTAAAACTTTTGTAAATCTGGCAGGAATTTTTAGGAATTTGGTGTTGCCCATGAAAACATTTACTTACAAGTTTTCTAAAGGACAAGTATAAGTACACCTAGCATACCAGACTGTCATTATCAAAATATACATCATGCAAATGTCACTGCTACTGGATCTCTGTAGGACTGTCAGGATTAGACTGGTCTCCTGTATCTTTACTACTGAGAAAAATGTCTCAGTTCCCATAAGCCTGCCAAGTTCCATAGTAATGTGCAGTTTTGAAATACCACTTTGTCCTTTTTTTTCTTCCCTCTGGCGTGATCCTCACATTTCTTATAAATCTACATATTAAAAATGCAACTGCAGTTCAGTGAAACATTCTACTGATCACAGAGACACACTCTCAGACTCCAAGGCAAATCCATGTGTCCTGGAACAGAAAATAAATCAAATGTGGAGTGCGTGGTACACACCATGCAGCCATTGTCTTGTTAAATTCCAGACAAATACGTTGGCATATATAATGCTAATCCCAATGACCTATAGCCAATATTTGACAAATATTCTACTGTGGTTAATCTTCCACTAAAAGAGTAATCTGATGAGACAAAAGACAAACAAAAAACCAACCAAAAAAAAAAAAAAAACCCCTGTACTGGATTCTCATCTCTCATCAGTTGCCAAGGCAGAGCTGTTATTCAATTACTTCAACAAAAACTAATTCAAATCCAAAATAGCAGAGCACTGAAAAAAGCTGCATAAAATAATCTTCATTTAAATCAGAAACAGAACATCTTGCTTGTTTGGTTGCTTTTAGTTGCTTTAGTGAATCTGAGCATTTCTGGTTTGAGGTTTATACATAGGCACTGATTGGGTCTTCCCTTGCTTTAGAAACAGTTTCATCAATCTAAACTAAATGTTCATGTGACGATGGCTATGCACTTCAGATTATGGGTTGTTGGATTCTTTTATTCACTAAGGATGTATTTATATGTAACCCCGTTTCCAAAAAAGTTGGGGTGCTGTGTAAAATATAAATAAAAACAGTGTGATGGTTTTCAAACTATGTAAACCCATTATTTAATTGAAAATAGAACAAAGACAACATGTCAAATGTTGAAACAGTGGAATGTTATTGTTTTATCAAAAATATATGCTTATCTTGTGTGTGATGCCAACAACACATTTAAAAAAAAAGTTGGGACAGGGACAACAAAAGACTGGAAAAGATGTGTAATGCTGTGCAATGTGTTAAAAACCCCCAAAACAAAACAAAAACCCTGGTGGAACATTTCAACTAATTAAAAATTGTTGTTAGAAATCATGGACGGCACATCCTTCAGGCTAAATGGAAAGGAGAGAGGGAGCATCCAGTTTTCATCAGCGTATAGTTCAAAAGCCAGCATCTGTGATAGTAAGGGGGCATTTGTGCACAGGACAAGGATAGTTTGCACATGTGGGCAAGTATCCTTAATGATGAATGATATATACAGGTTTTGGAACAACAAATGCTGCCATCCAGACAACGTCTTTTTCAGGGGACGGCCTTGCTTATTTCAGCTAGACAAAACCAAAATGTCAAACCGCATTCTACACAGGAGTATTACAGGAGCATGGCTCTGTAGTAGCAACTGGTCTCCTCGGTTCCCAAACATTTACAGTGTTGTTGAGTGTTGTTAAAAGAAGATGTGATATAGCACAGTGGTAAACTGTGCCCCTGTCCCAACTTTTTTTGAAATGTGTTGCTGGCATCAAATTCAAAATGAGCATATATTTTCCAAAAAAACTATATAATTTCTCAGTTACAGCATTTGATATGATATCTTTGTTCTATTTTCAATTAAATATGGGTTTACATGATTTGCAAATCATTGCAAGAGAGAAAGTGTCAGTGACATTTTCCACTTTTAACAACCTTTGGAAGTGGCATGACATGTCTCTTTAATCTCTTTAATCACATTTCTATCGTGTTGTCATTTGCTCTTTCCTTCTCTACAGCTGTGAGACACTTTCATTCACAGCACAGGATGCCGCATATCTTGAAGGTTTTGGATGTATGCTGTCTCAGACACCCATCCAGAACATGGTACCATCCAAATGGTCCACATATTACTATTGCTAACAAAGAAGCTAGTGGTGGTGGTGTGGAGTTGCAAAACCACTATCGGAAATGATACTTGGGTGTCATTGGGACTGGCTAGGCCACATGCTAAGAATGGAGGAAAAGCAACTCCCACATCAAGTATTGTTGTATGACCCAGAGCCTGGATGGAAAAGACAATCAGTCAGAGGCAGTTGCTCAACTTCTGAAAATAAACCATCTCAAACAGAAACAAGTATGGCTCTCACGTTTAACTGCAAATGCTGATACTGGCACCAAGACTGATGTGTAATGCCTGTGGGAGCAGTATACTCCAGCAGTATAGTTGTTGCAGCTGCAAAGTCATGACAATGACTATAGCTACAAAGACAAGGACAAGGTTTGTGTGTGTGTGTGTGTGTGTGTGTGTGTGTGTGTGTGTGTGTGTGTGTGTGTGTGTGTGTGTGAGAATTACAAAACATAGAAATATGGACACATGTTAAGACAAGTTTGTTCTGATGAACCACCATCTGAACTGCTGTAAAAACAAATGGCCAAAGTACTGTAACTGCTGGAGCAGCACAGCTACTGTACAAACTCTAATACACTGGCATTACACCCAATGAGGCCAATGCTAAAGTGACATCATATAAATCAATTCTCTGTGAAAGTTACAGCACCTGCTTGAGGTTTCCATATGATAAATAAGGCAGCTGCAATTAAATAATATCAATATTTCAATTTCTTTAATAACAACATATAATTGTTTACATAAACAGCCCTATTTGTCGTGTATGTAGAAGTCTCACGTTTTGGCTGTGACATCCACATACTGTCCTGGACGAAAGTGTGCAGCATACAGAGGAGTGCCTAAACAAACAGAAGAGATCATATCAAGTTCTGCCTGAAAAAGCTTTAGTTATTGTGAGCTGTTGGAGCTTTCCTGAAGGAGTGGGTGTGAGGCAGAGAGACGGTTGTAAATGTCAACATTATAAATATTCACTGCATCAGCATGTTTCAGAGATGTGGAATGGCCTGGGAAAACCCTTTAGACACTATGCATCTCTAACCCTAATCCTAGTTCTAACATTAAAGATTAATAATTCAATTCTGAAGACTAAATTTCTTGTAATTAATGTCTTTTTATTAGGTCATTTAATATTTGGCCTAAAAATTAAACTGGTTGTGTGTATAGTGTTTGTGTGTGAAGTGCTCTTCTGTTTTAATAACGATGCTATAGTGCAGGAGTGTCAGATATTTTGACAGCTACTATCGGTCATGTACAAAGCTAATCGATTAGATTTATGTCAGTTTCAATGTGCCATGTAACTCTCCAAACACTTGATCAAATCATTGTGAAAATCAAACTATGCTAGTGAGGATTTAGATATCTTTAGGCAGGCTAACTATATTTACTGTGCTTACTAAACTGGCTCTATATACAAGAGGATCTCTGAACCTAAACACCAACGCAAGCTGACAAAAGCCTAATTAAAAACATTCCACAAAGATGCTTTAAAGAAATATAGAAATTCTGATCACAAATTTTAAACATAAGAATTTATAAAGGAATCTCTAATGAGCAAGCCAGTGATGATGGTGGAAAGGAAAAACTCCCCGAGATGTCATGAGGAAGAAACCTTAAGAGGAACCAGACTCAAAACGGAACCTATCCTCATTCAGGGGACACCAAATATAACTGTTTTGTGGTCAAAAGTGCAATTGTGTAGCCAAGAAATTCATTATAGTTTTAACATGAAGTCTATTTTGTAGACGTTATCAACTGTTCACTGACTGACACTAGAGAGCAAAACTGCTTGTGGCAGTTGAGATCAAGTTATCATGGAAATTTTAGGCCTAAGCCTGCATTTTACGTTACAGAAATATGGTTCATTGCCTGAATCTGTAGAATCTGCCCTTTTGATTCTATAACGACATTGTACATGACTTATGTTATGAGTTATAAGGTGCAGAATATGTTCAGTTCAGGGCAGTTCAGTTTATTCAGTCAACATTGGAGACACTGACAAGAGACAGACTTAAAAAATGGGCACAAAAACGTTTTCAGCTGCTGAAGTTGCAGGGATTTAGAAAGTTTTAGAAAAGTGTTTAAAAAACACTACACAACAATTTTTTTTTATTTATTTTTTTTTTTAAAAAAGTCTTGCTCCTGAAAAGCTTTAGCTGATTGTGACCGGTACCTACTGGGTATGCACAAATATAGTTTTGGTTTTACTACATCACGTAGGAACTCTGAGAAATAGACATTTATA
>JAQQZX010049013.1:0-13453 GCA_030068355.1 Notoglanidium maculatum | reverse complement strand
TCTCACCAACTACAGGACCAACCTTGGAGCTGCTGAAGGTGACCTCGCGCTGGCTGAGGAGCTGAACATCTTTTTTGAATGCTTCGAAGTCACTGCACCAGAGGCAGCACAGCTACACCACACGGACCATAGCAGCATGATCCTCACTCTTGAGGAACATGAGGTGAGGCACACCCTGCGGGCCGGCAATCCAAGGAAGGTGGCTGGTCCTGATGGCATTCCAGGACTTGTGCTTAGGGACTGTGCAGACCAGCTGGCCGAAATCTTTATGAGGATTTCCAACCGATCCCTGGCACAGTCCACTGTCCCAACCTGCCTAACGTCCTCCACCATAGTTCCGTTGCCCAAGAAGCCCCACATTTCCAGCTTCAATGACTACAGACCAGTGGCACTTACCCCAGTGGTGATGAAGTGTTTGGAAAAACTAGTCCGCAGTCACCTCACAGCAGCCCTGCCCCGCAGGCTTGACCCCCACCAGTTTGCCTACAAAGCGAATCGATCCACGAAGGACGCCGTAGCAACAGCACTCCATGTTGCACCATCACACCTGGAGCAGCAGGGGAGCTATGTGCAGATGCTCTTTGTGGATTACAGCTCTATTCAATAACATCCTCCCACACAAGCTGGTGGTCAAACTGGGGGAACTGGGGCTTCCACATACCACCTGTATGTGGATCAGCAGCTTCCTCTCTGGTTGCAGACAGAGAGTCAGAGTGGGCCATCAGGGCTGTGTATTGAGTCCCCTGCTCTACTGCCTCTACACACATGACTGTATCCCTGTCCATTACAGCAACACTATTGTGAAGTTTGCGGATGACACTACAGTGGTGGGGCTCATCTCTAAGGGGGACGAGTCTGCTTACATGGTCGACATGGTGTACGGCCAGCAATCTTCTCCTTACCGCCTCAAAGACCAAAGAACTTATAATAGATTATAAGAGAAAGAAGACAGAGATTCCATCATTAATCATCAGTGGGAACTGTGTGGAGAGGGTCTCAGACTTACGTTTTTGGGGAGTCCACATAGAGGAGAGCCTATCCTGGAGCGTGAACACCTCTGAGCTGCTGAAAAAGGCCCAGCAGAAATTGTACTTCCTGAGAATACTCAGGAGGAATAACATCACACAAAGACTGCTAGTGTCCTTCTACCGAGCCTCCATCGAAAGTATACTGACATACTGCATATGCATTTGGTACACCAGCTGTACAGTGACTCAGAGGAACGCGCTCCAAAAGGTTATCAATACTGCACAAAAATAATGTGATCTATGCAGTTTGTGTGTGAAATGACCTATGCAATAACGGAAGTATGTGTGTGTGCAGATTCTTGTTCTCTAAGCCTAAAGTGGTTTGAATGTTATAATGACAGTGTGTTTAACTTTCTGTGTGTATGTATGTTCTTGCTGCTGAATGATGCACTGATGAAGATGCACTGACCGGAGAGCACTTTAAATTTCGTTGTACTTGTGACAATGACAATAAAGATATATTCTATTCACTAGTGGCCAACACCGCAGTAGACTGTTCTTTTCTCTTCCAGAAGAGGGGTCACCAGCCCAAGTTCACCCATAACTGGAAACGTACCAACAACGGTATGGATAAAGGGTAAACACGATGTAGCTCCGATTAAAGGCGCCAAGCTAGTGGTGATCATCCCCAAATCTTATTTTAGGCCTAGACAAATACAGTATCCACACAAACCTTACTCAAGGTTTGACTCCTTACTCAAGGCAGGTTTGTCCTTGCCTGGACTCACCAGTGCGTACACCAACTTTTCCAGTAAAGAAAGTGAGAAAACCCCCACAACCATATGAATGGCGATTTGTACAAGATTTGCAAGCATTAAACGCTGTGATAAAGGAGCGTGCACTTGATGTCCCTAATCCCTACACCATTTTCAGTCAGGTGAAACCTGATAGAAGTTTGCTTTCAGTAATAGACCTAGCCAATGTGTTTTTCAGCATTCCAGTTCACAAAGACAGTCAATATTGGTTTGCTTCCATGTTCAATGGAAAGCCTTTCACTTTCACAAGTGTCTGTCAAGGCTATTGCAAATCCCCAACTATCTATAACTAACAACTAAGAGACAGTTCACTCAGCCTAACACAGGCTCCACCCTTCTACAATACATAGACGATCTGATGATCTGCTCACCAATGAAAGAACAATGTAAAAATGATACGGTGGCTTTGCTGAAGCACCTCGCTAAAGAGGGCCACAAAGTTAGTCTGTCAAAACTCCAGATTGTGTGACAGGAGGTACATTTTCTTGGCCATGACATCACAAAAGAGGGTAAGAGGCTCGGCATACAGTCTCAGCAATTGAGAAAATTCCCAAGCCTATCACAAAAAAGCAGGCCAACACAGACAAACAGCCACACACGCTCACATTCACACCTATGGGCAATTTAGAGTAGCCAGTTGATCTAATCAGCATGTCTTTGGACTGTGGGAGGAAACCAGAGCACATGGAGGAAACCCATGCATGCACGGGGAGAACATGCAAACTCCACACAGAAAGGCACCCTGGGTGATTCGGGGATCAAACCCAGGACCTTCTTGCTGTGAGGCAACAGTTCTAACCACCACACCACCATGCCGCCCACCCCATTCCAGTAATATGGAAATATGGCTTGTGCAGAAAAAAAATTAACTCTTTTGACTGGGGTGTTGTCTTAATCTGGGAATAGCAACAGAGATAAAATAGCAACATCATTGCCACTTGCAATTTTTTAAAGATTTTTTTTCCTCAATCACCCAGTTTGTGCTTATTTTAAATATTGTGAATATAGTCCAAGTACTTCAAGGACACATTTGTGTATTGGTAATTGAATGCTAACTAAATCCTCTATTTCAGTTAGAAATTAGTTAATAGAGCCAACACACCAGTATAGCAGTATATTTGTTAGATGTATTTTCGGAATATCACTTGCAATTTTTGCAATTGCATAAATATTATGTATCGTATTGTTTATAAAGTCATTGCCTATTATGTGCCTCCTCAATTAGGGAAATTATTCAAACGTTGCATGACCACAATGATGGGTTACGATCTGTTCTTTCTGCGGACAGTGTTTGTTTCAAAGGGCAGGTAGGTGTAACCATTTGACATTTGGTTTCTTAAGTTCTAGAAATGTTTGGTTTGCTGTGCATATGGACCAAAACCATTTGGGAGATCCAGTTTATATGCACTAAATGGCCAAAAGTGTGTGGACACCTGACCAATCTCAGCCATATGTTATGCTGCTGCTACTACTACTACTACTACTACTACTACTACTACTAATAATAATAATAATAATAAGCAGAAGTATCTTTATTTATATAGCACCTTTTATACAAGCAGCAGTTCAAAGTGCAGCAGTTCGAAAAATGAGAATTACACAAAACAGAAAAAGGATGAATGTCAAAGGATATAGCATTTTATACAAGTAAAGCTGAAACAGATCATTACAATAGTAAGATACATGATAAATAAAAATCTATTGAAAAGCTAAATTAAAACTAAAAATATGAGAAAAGAGAAGGGAGGAGGGAGGGGTGTATCTTTACAAACTGCAATTTTGCTTCCTTAAACGGGCTCCCTCCTAATGCCTTGTTCACACTACGCTATTCTGAAAGTCATCAGATCTCTGTATTGTTCACACTATACAACCTCAACACTCCCAATCACAAGTCAGACATCTGTGTAGTGTGAACTGAGCAGCAAAAGTGGGTCACTAACTACATGATCTATCAGCACGACTGGTCCATCTGGTCTACAAAACAATGTTCTGTCATGAAATGTTATGAGAGAATTGACACAAGAAATGACATAACCCTCACGGGAAGCAGCTCACGGGAAACATTTCAAATGAAATGCTAAAAGTTTTCTTTAACATTTACAATAAAAGCTAGCTCCTGTATCAACCCTTTTTGCTTACCTGGCAGTTTTTTGTAGTTTCACTAAACGCCTAATATTTTGATACTGAGCACTTGAAATCAGTGGTTCCAGGATTATATTTCACAGTATGCAGAAGAACTGCCTACCCGCCTGCTTGTTGGCTAACTTTAATGTCTTGGTTCCAGCACACACACACACACACACACACACACACACACACACACACACACACACATGACTACTCAATGAGCAAGACAGAAAGAGGTTAATTCAGGTTTTTGTTTTCTTTTTTGCTACAATACATGCTACAATACAATACCTGCTACAATAAATAACCCAAAAACCAGATGAGACAATAAAATGAAATTATTCAAATATTTATTCAAATAAAATTTGAAGTTCATTCTGCATCTAGAATTGATGTTAGCAGACTTGGTGCTCATGCTGCTCTTGGCAGAATCTTCACGGCATACAATAATTTGGTTTCAAATTTTAAAAGCCTGAAAAATGTTCTGTTTTCTGTTGCTCATTTTTAGGCTATTTATTTGCTTACTGACACATAAGATAAGCTAAATCTGACTAACGCCAACATTGCCAACAAGCAATGATGTGCCAGAAATTTGATCATACAATAATACCAATCTGCTATCTAATGTACTTGCATCCAACCATTGCCAGTTTAGTGCGAGAGCAAAAAAATGCATTTCATTCTCAAGAACATTATTCAGCAAAATAAAAATCCAAAGCCATGATTTGCTATTGTTACAATTTTAAGTCCTTTTATCTGTGTGTGTGTGTGTGTGTGTGTGTGTGTGTGTGTGTGTGTACACGCACGCATGTATTGGATGCACCTGCATCCAATTACCATTCATGTGGTCAGCCTGGGATACTGATTTACTTGATAACTGATTTACTGATTACTTGATACTGGGAACTGTAGTCCATAGAAGTAGTTTGCAGCATAATGCAGAAGTGTGTGCTGTAGCACCATGCGCAACGGAGATAATCGGGAACATTGAGGGACAGATCATGACATGTTGGTGCTCTTTCCAAAGATCTATTACATTTTGCTCGGTTTCTCGAGTTCAACATGACACAGCATGGTCTCGGTCATGTATTTTTTGCTCTGTGAGGTGAGGTGAGGTCCTCCACTTCTTTCTGTCGACTTGTGTCCTGTGTTCTCATTGGCTGTAGCTCGCCAGTGACTGGCCAAGATATTTAGCACACTAGATACTTGATCAGAGTCTGTGACTAGTTGTTGCGCTTGTTTGATCGCCAATACGTTTAGTATAGACAAGTCTGCGACCTATCGGCAACTCAAAAACTGCCTTAAAATCATGTAATGTGAACAAGATTAAGTTAGCACACACCTGTAGGTTGAAGCTTAACCCCCTTATTTCCTTAAATGGGCTGCCTCCTACACGAGCATTCATTCTCGTACATAGTGAAACAAAACAATATTCCTCCAGGACCATATTGCTACATAAAACAACTTAAGACCACATGAGACTACACAGAACTACGAAAAGTGCACATTTGCCACATAAACCAACACAGAGCTACATGAGACTACACAGCTAGATAGGTTTACATAATGTGCATGTGTGCAAACCTGCAAACATTACAAGTGGAATAATGAAAATACAGTAAGTGCAGCACCAACCATTACACAGTCCTGGTACAAATAAAGTGCAATATGTTGCAAGAAGGTTGTGCAAAAAAGGTGTAAAAATAATTGATAGAATGCTTAGTAGTAAACATAATAGCTGTGCATTAATGTACAGTCATCAACAGAGTGAACAGCAATGGACTGAGCACACAGCCATGGGGGAGCAGTGCTCTGTATGGTGGGGCTGGAGATACTGATCCTGATCTGTCTAGAATCCAGTTGCAGAGGGAGGTGTTCAGGCCCAGCACGGTCAGCTTTGCAGTCAGTTGCTGAGGAATGATTGTGTTGAATGCTGAACTGAAGTCTACATACAGTAGTAACTGAAGTACATGCATCATTTTTGTTGAGGTGGGTGAGAGCCAGGTGTAGGGTGGTGGCGATGGCATTGTCTGTTGAGTGGTTGAGGGAAATGCTAATCGCAGGGGCTCAAGTGAGGGGGAAGCAGGGTCATAATGTGCCTCATAACAAGCCTCTCCAAGAACTTCATGATGGTGGATGTGAGTGCAAAGGGACAGTAGTCACTGAGGCAGGACACTGAGGCAGGACACTGGTGGCTTTGAAGCACATTGGAACAATGGCTGTGCTCAGGGAGATGTTGAAGATGTCAGTGAGAACATCTGCCAGCTGGTCTGTTGATTCTCTGAACACTCTGCCAGGGATGTTGTCTGGTTCAGCAGCCTTCTATGGGTTGACTCTGCAAAGAGTTTTCCTCATTTCATCTGTGGTAAGACACAGGACCCGATCATTGGGAGGAGGGACGGTCTTCCTCACAGTCACATTGGTCTTCACCTCAAACTGCCTGTAGAAGTTGTTCAGCATATCTGGGAGAGAGGCATCACAGATGGGTGATGTTGTTCTGAAATTGGTGATGACCTGAAAGTACTGCCACATGTGCCACATGTTGCCACTGTCCTGTAAGTGGCTGTGGATTCTCCATGCTTGTGAGCACTTTCCTGCTCTGATGGCCTGGGACAGTTTGCCCCTTGCTGTTCTAAGGTTGATCTTGTCACCTACTCTGAAGGAGTAGTCCTGGGTCCTTAGCAGCTCACTCACTTCTGTGGTTATCCAAAGGTTCTAGTTGGAGCATGTAGTGATGGTCTTGGAGACAATCAATGCACTTGCTGATGTAGCTGGTCACTGATGCTATGTACCCCTTACCAAGTTAACTGGTACATGCAGTGGATGTTTGTATAAACAAGGTCCAGTACATTCACCCCTCTTGTTGCGAAGTCCACATGCTAATGGAATTTTGCAAGCACTGATTTGAGATATGTAATTTTGAAATCTCTGGCGACAATAAACAATCTGTCAGAGTGTGTTCTGCAGTTCTCTAATAGCATACAGCTCACAAAGCATCTTCTTAGCATTAGCACTGGGGGGAATGTACACTCTGAAGCACAGTGGTGAGTTCCTGTGGTAAATAAAATGGTCTGCATCTAACAGTAACAGACTCCCACCAGCGATGAGTAGTAACTACAAACTAGCACAGAGTTTTGAGTTTCTTGCATCATTTTGTGGTGATGTAAACACATAAGCCATTACTGCGAGAGCTACATTTCTGTAGGCAGGAAATGAGGTGTGCCCATCCAGCTGAGTGGCAGTGTCTGGAAGGCTGAGTCATGTCTCTGTAAAAACAAAGGTGCAGCAGTCTTTAAATTTATGCTGGGTAGGCTGCTGGAGTCGGAAGTAGTCCAGTTTATTGTCCAGGTATCAGAAGTTGGAGAGTAGGATAGGTTGGAGGGTCTGTCGGCTAGGATTTGCTCTTAGCCCATCACGGACCCCCACCCGCTTGTCACTCTTCCACTTTCTCTCAAACTGATTATGACAGTCCCCTGACCACTGGCAACAAGTGACACTGAGGCCTCGAGGCTTGGCCTCTGTAGCAAGCTGAGAACACGTAAATTCTTAAGTAGATCATCCATCAGGTTGGTTTATACTAGCAGTGTCTGGTATAGGAAGACATAGATACTGGTTGCTCCAATGTCCATGTGCTGTAGAGGTCTCGCTAAGAAAGAAATGGCTCATATTAACAGCATTTTGGATCTGGAGAGGCTGCTGTGTGCTACTGCCAGTTAGAAAAATACATAAAATGTTGAAAGAAGAAAGAAAATGAAACTAGTTTAAAATAAGGTTTGCCTAGAAAGATGCTGACTTGAAGAGGTGTGTTTTTAGTTTCTTTTTGAAAGTGACATTGAGTGGCATTCAGCTCCTCAGGAAGGGAATTCCAGAGCTTTGGGCCATAGTGGCTAAATGCTCATTCTTCAACTGAGTTTTGGGGACTTCCAACATATCGCAATAGGATGACCTAAATGCCCTAGTTGAAACATATCTAACAATCATTTCACTAAGGTAGAGAGTAGCAAGACAATGGAGACATTTAAAAATCAATACAAGACATGGGGTGATTGGAATCCTGGTATAATGTGATCCTTCTTTTTCTTTTGGGTCTGGACCTTAACAGCAGCATTCCTCAGGTATGTAATGGTGCTTTTTGCTATAACAGATAAAAGTGCATTATAACAGTCTAATCTAATGTGACAATGGCATGCACTCACTGTTTCTAGTTTCTCACTGTCTGCAGGGGACACAATGTCCTTGATCTTTAGATTTTAGGGTGAAAGTGAAAGTGTGAAAGTTAAAGTAAGCTCTTTTGTCTCTATAAACTGAGGTCATTATCAAAAATGACTCAAATCTTTTGCAGATTTTCTCATAAAACAAAATGCAACCAAGGAAACTGAAGCCACTATGGCAGATTAAAATCAATCAGAGCAGGTAGTGTTACTGTTATATATTTAGAACTCCAGAACCATCTTTTCTTAAGTGTACCTATAGTGACATGGCATTCTCTTAATAAAGCTTTGTTAATAAGGAGGACAGCATGATTGTAGTTCCTTCAAAAGGGAAACCCTCACTTGTCGAGCACTGAGCAGATAAGTATTTAGACAGTGGTGTTTCCTTAGACAGAAGTAGTATAGCCTACACTTTCTGTCAAACTGTCAATCAAAATGATTGATGACCTCTGTGATTTTGGCCCCTACCCCTCCCATACTGGGGTGTCAATCAAAGTGATTTATGCACCTGTCTGCTACACAGTATGGGGGTGAGTGTTTGTTCAGATACACTCCCTTACTGGGGTGTCGATAAATTGATTTGTGTCCCTGTTTGTCATTTTGAATGGGGGGTAGGGAGGGTGGTCGAACAGTACCTCTTTGTCGGAATCCCTGTATGGGGGTGAGGGTGTGTTCAGATCCTAACACTACACATTCTGTAAAACAGTCAACAAAATCAGTTTGTCTTGTTTGTCATTTTGAATGGGGTGTAGGGCGGGGGGTCAAACAGCCAGTCCTTGTCGGAATCCTTGTTGAGGGGGTGTTTTGAAAGTGCTGACAAAATCAGTCCTCATTTTACCAATGTGAATGACCCCCTTTAGCATATATAGTCTGTAAAGGGGCCTTCAATTTTTCTTTATCATTCAAGACGTGTTTGACAAGAGCACAGATAAGGTCAACAAGGATGGATTCCTTTACTTCAAGTAAGTTTAGTTATTTGTTTCATTGTAAGTTACAGACTGTTTTAGATTGTCTGATGGATTTTGTTTTGTTTAACAGGTAGCCTGTTTATTTCTTAGGTAATACCTCTAATGCGATTTGTCCGATTGATGGACTCGACCATCTTTGTAAGTCGCCTCTAGTTTAATACGATTAAATATATTTGAAAATTTTCATTTCGCCACTACATAGGTGTTTTGTTAACTAAATGTGTTTGTTATACATATAGTGTCTGGTGAAATAATTACACCGTTGGTGTGTAACGAAGGTGCGTGTGAATAGTCACAACTTCTTGGTAAGTGTAGAACGTATTTCGCCACATATATTTTTATTAAATTCTGACAACAACCCAACACTGTCATTTTGTTGTTTTGTAGAATTACAAAAGCTGGTTGATGATATTCCAAGGTCAGAAATTGAGTCGTCAGAGCAATCCAAGCCATTCCAGCGTAAAGTCAGTCAAAAGAGAAAACATCTAGAGAACAACCCTACTGACAAACCAACAAAACATTCTAACATTTCAGAGTTGGGTGTTGTAGGTAAGAAAATGTGTTTTCAAAATTGTACGGATAGTAATATTGTTTATGATATTTTATATGCAATCAATGCTGAACTGTGGATTATTCTGTTAAATTGTAGCTCTTCACACACTTGAAGGCCCCATCAACAGTAAACCTCAAACAGTGGAATGGTGTTACATCGATCAGTGGTCAGATTCAGACATTATTGCTTGGTTTGCAGATTTTGAGGAAGTGCTAACAGCGTCCAAAGAAGTCAAAACAGTGCTACCTGCTAGTCCTATGGAAATTGTGTATCAGGAGGGGTGTATTAAAGACTCTGAGAATATTTCTGATGATGGGATACCCGGGGTCCTGGGATTCCCGGGGTCCTGGAACACAAGCAGAGACTCCAAAGGTTTGATCCTACGGTTAAAGCACACTAGCCTAATCTGTGTGACACAAATCATTTAGCCAAATGTGTAATAGTGGGAAAGTTTGCAAAGGATCTAGCTGAAGTTAAGGCATATGTGGAAATACTAGTGAATGTCCAGCAAGAGTTAAGAAGTACTATCTGTGAAGTTTTAAACAAATCTAAAGTGGATTGGCGTTCTTTGTCTGATGTTTTAAGCCAATTAGCAATAATGGCGCGTAGTTAAAGTTTATCGTAGTTTGTGTGTGTGTGTGTGTGTGTGTGTGTGTGTGTGTGTGTTTTGTGACACTGTGTGTTTTTATCAGTTAAGAACAACTTTCGAACCATTCATTAAAAGAATTTAAAGTGTAAATTGCTGAGTGTCAGTGAGTACAAATGTTACCAGCAACCAAACACAGACGTTGTGATAATATCACTACGTGTGATGCTATCACAGATTACAACAACACCCTGCATACTATTAAGTTAATGTTAGATTCAGTCGGCGTCTGCCAAGACTCAGATACTCGGAGTAATGATATCGGTACAACCACAAGGTGTGATTCTATCACAGACTTCAACAACAGTCTGTGTACCATTAAGATAATGCTAGATTCAGAAGGTGACCCCCAAGACTCGGATGCTAGTGAAAACGGTATTTTTAACATTGTATTGAGAGGGTCCAGTCTCACTTCAGATGTAAATGTAATGCTGACTCCTGCAAATGGTTATGCTCTTGAGCATTTTATTGGGGCCATTGAAAATGTTTTGCAGAGCAATGCTCGAATCATGACTGATGACAGAGCTTACGGTTTCTATGACAATGAGTAGGAATGGTGGTGCGTACAAGAAGTTGCGTGATATTGCACATAATGGGATCATTAGTAAGAAAAGAATGAATTTATTCTGTCCTGTTAATATTATATCTGGACCCACAGAAACCTGCCGATATGTTAGAGAAGTTGGCTGCAGACATGCAGATGTGAGTCTGTTTAACAGTACAGCAGAAAATTGGCTTTGAGGATGTTAACAAGTTTGAGAGTATGTTGGGTATCAAAATTGTTGTCTTCTACAGAACGAATGCAGGTATGTTGCAAAAATATCAGACGAGTGAGACACCACAATCTAGAACAGTATTCTTATACCTCCATGACGGTCATTACTGTCATATTGTGAACCTCAGCGCATTCCTAGGTGAAGCTTATGTCTGTCAGTTTTGTCACACAGGGTGTAACAATCGCAGAGATCATGCTTGTAAGTTTAGTTGTGATGTGTGTAATGACTCTGAATGCCATAAGAGGCAGGGGCGGTCAAAATATTGCAATGATTGCAGAAGGTATTGCAAATCAGATTTTTGTTTCAAAATACACAAGGAGGCAACGTCCACAAATGAATCGGATGTGTCGGTAGCACCGTGTGATGTCACAAAATATTGCAAGGGCTGTAACAGACGCTATCATGATAGTGTAAAAAATCCAAAACTCCATAAATGCGTGATTGGTCATTGTGTCCATTGTGGTGAGGATATGTTACCCGACGCTAAACATGAATGTTACATACAACCTATTAAATTGAAAAAAAAAACAAGTATATTTTGTTTGACTTTGAGACACAGTTTGAAGATGGTAAACACAGGGCTAACTTTATCTGTGCCATTACATTTGATGGGGAAGAGTTTACAGCAGAAGGGTACGGATGCATTGACAAGCTTTTGAGCAGGTTTAGACATCCCAAGTTTAGGGGGTATACATGGCTCGCACACAATGCGGCAGGGTTTGACAATTTCCTTCTGTTGGAACATTTTTCCAAAATTTGCGTTACGCCAAAAATCACTATGATGGGGTGTAGTCTGATTTTCATGTATGACAAGTGTTTTAAGCAGCGGTACATAGACAGTTATTCCATCATGATGCTTTTGGCCAAAACAACCGCTGCATTAAATCTGTCGACTGCTGAGAAAGGTTATTTTCCCCACAAATTTAACAAATGTGAAAACAACAATTACATCGGCCCCTACCCTGACAACAGTTACTATGGTTATGACCCTATGTCTGATAAAGACAGAGCAGAGTTTGATGAGTGGTACAGGGAAGCCGCTAACATGGTTTTCAACTTTCAAAAAGAGCTGTACACATACTGTAGAAACGACGTCATTTTGCTACGAGAGGCATGTCTAAAATACCGTAATGAGTTTATTGAATGCACAGGACTAGTCCCCTTTAGCCAAACCACTTTAGCGTCCTGCTGTATGATGGTCTACAAGACACATTTTCTCCCCAGAGACACACTAGCCCTTACACATAACAACGCTATACGTTAAACGATACAAAGCATTTTCAAGCATTTCCATTGAATGGTTAGAATTTGTCAGGACAAGCAGAAATGTTGATGTACAACACGCTTTGAATGGTGGTGAGGTGATGGTGGGTAAATATTATCTTGACGGCTATTATGAAAAAGGTGGCGATAGAATCGCTTTAGAATTTAATGGTTGAATGCATCATGGTCATACATGCCGTTATAACCCAAATCACATGCACCCTTTGTCAAAGGTGAGATACGGTGTTTTAAGAGAATGGTTTGCTGACAAAGTGGAAACATTTACCAAGTTGTACGAGTTAAAAGTTGAAATTCCACAGACACCCTGAGCAATTGACACCAAGAGACAGTCTCTTTGGTGGTAGGACAAATGCCTATAGACTTTACCACAAAACCAAAGATGATGAGATAATTAAATATGTGGATTTTACTAGTTTATACCCATTTTGCCAGGCTTGCAAAACTTACCCAATCGGTCACCCCCAGATTATTTTGAAAGACTTTGAACCTCTGGAGAATTATTATGGGCTAGTCAAAGCAACCATCTACCCAACTCGAATCTTGCTCCACCCCGTTCTACCCTATCGTTGTAATGACAAGTTAATGTTCCCTCTCTGTATGTGCTGAACAAGAGAATCAGACTACACCTTGTCATCACAATGATGAGCAAAGAGCACTTTCAGGTTGTTGGGTTAGCATTGAATTGATCAAGGCCATTGAGAGGGGTTATTTGGTTGCTAGAGTTGATGAAGTGTTGCATTTTCTCCAGAGGTCAGACTCACTGTTTTCAGGCTATGTAAAAACTTTTTTCAATACAAACAGGAAGCTAGTGGCTACCCGTCGCATGTGGTGTCAGAGGCTGAGAAGAGAGCGTACATCGAGGACTATTTTGAGAAAGAGGGGATAAGGTTGAAACCTGACAGAATATGCATGAATCAAGCAAAACGAAGCATAAACAAGCTCCTCCTTAATTCGCTTTGCGGGTGGTTTTCCATGCGCGAGAACCTCCCAATGACAGATATGTTGAAGGATCCAGAGCAGTTTTCAAGGTACATACACACGTGGACAAAATTGTTGGTACCCTTCAGGCAATGAAAGAAAAACTCACAATGGTCACAGAAATAAC